>PVKE010011900.1:0-39335 GCA_004027555.1 Craseonycteris thonglongyai | reverse complement strand
AAAAAAAAAAAAAAAAAAGAAAAAAGAAACTTGAGCCTATGACAGTTAAAAGAATCAATTAAAGCTTGCATTAATTAAGGAGAAAAAAAAAAAGAATATAAGCATAAATAAGAAGCAGGAATGAAGCTAATCTAGATGATTAGTATTTCCTGTGAATAAGCCCAAATTTATCGCTGAGCTTTCTACTGTCAATGTAGAATCAAATATAATCTCAGTCTTAAAATACAAAGTACCTTTAAGAAAAGAGCAAGGCGATTTCTCAGAGCATAATATATAACAAAGGTAGATACTGTTGGTTGTCTTGCCAGGATCCATTCTCCTCTTCATCATTCTTAACAGAAATTCAATTTTGTTCAGGTATATACCCCTTCTCAGGAAGCATTTGTGATTGAAGCAATCTGACCCCAGAGATGGACTGATTAGTATAAGCCAACCAGTGATTGATTCAGGAATAAGTATATGATTGAATTTCAGCCAATAAGACAACAGGGAGATGGCTGCTGAAGACTTCTAGGAAAGTTCTTTCTTGGCCTTAAGAGAGACTAAGGACAAGTGTCTCTTACCTGCTGGATGTGAAAAGCTACAATTATTACTGGCACCATCTTGAAACCACAAGGGAAACCAGCCTGAGAACAAGCAAAATATATAAGAATGGAAGAGCCAAGACAGTTGAAGATAAATGGATTGAAAGTCCTAAACACACTATACCTGAAGTCTATACTACAATTAGACATCTACCCACATGAGCCTCACTGTTCACCAATTTGACAACGGTGTCTGATGCAATCTAAAACAAGCTGATACATATACTCTCAAGTGTACGAAAACATGCTCTTTTTCTGCTGAGATGTTCTATTTGTGCTTCTATGATGAGCATATTTTCTTTTATCTCCGTGAGTTGGTATAGCTGTTTTAAAATCTTTATCTGCAAAATCTAACATCTGAATAATTTTAAGGTTGGTTTCCACTGGTTCTTCTTTCTTGAGAATGAAATCACATTATCCTATTTCTTTTTATGTCTAGAAATTTTGGACTTTATGTGGACCCTATAAATAATATACCATAGAGGCTCTTGTTTCTATTGCATTACTTTGAAGAGTGTTGATTTTTTTTTTTAACTTGGCTGAACTCAATGTCTAAATTCTGCCTCTCCTATAGTGGACAGCAGCGAAAGCCTCTGTTCAGTATGTCTAGCCTCAGCTGGATTGCTTGGAGTCTACTTCAAGTGAAGGTGCAAAGTAGGTAGTTAGCTGGATACATGAATGTGGAGTTTTGGAGTGAGATTTGGACTAAAGATAAAAGATGGGGAGGAACCAGCATATAGACGGTAGATAAAACCATTGGAGCAAATGAAATCACTCGAGTATGAAGGGAGAAGAAAGGAAGGTATATTGATTTATTAGGCTGCCATAATAAAGTACCACAGGCTGGGTGGCTAAAACAACAGAAATTTATTTTTTCACAATTCTGGAGGCTAGAAGTGCAAGGTCCAGGTGTTGGTAGGGTTGGTTTCTTCTGAGACCTCTCTCCTTGTTTTATAGATAGTTATCTTCCCCTTTTGTCTCCTGTCGGTATTCATCTGTGTCTAAATGTCATCTTCTTATAAGGATAACAGTCATATTAAATGATAACCCACCTTAATAATCTCATTTAAAGCCTTTAATTACCTTTTCAAAGACTTTATCTCCAATACATCTCATGCTAATGTACTGGAGGTCAGGGCTTTAATATATGAATTTGAGAGGGGACATAACTCAGCCCTTAACAGAGGGCATTAACAAAGGACAATAAAACTTTAACATTTAAAGGTCAGGAAATTGAGAAGAAGCCAGCAAAAGAGACTTGAAAAAAACTGACATAACAGTACAAAGGTAATCAAGAGAATATTCCAAATTCCAAAGGAAGAAAAAGTTTCCAGGAGGACATGGTCAAAAGTGTCAAATGCTGCTATGAGGTTAAACTTGAGGTCCAATGGGCTTAGTGAAAGGAAAATCACTGGTGCCTTTGGTGAGAAGACCATGAGGTGGCAAGGTAGAATGAAAGTTTGAAACATAGTGAGTAGTGAATAAGAGAGATGAAAAATAGAGGCATTTAACTTCTCTTGTGTTGAAAACAGAGGAGAGAATAAGAAAGATGTCAGGATTCATTTGGCACTTAATGCAGATTGGCTCACTGAGCCCCTACCTCAACCCCCTTTTAGTTTCCTTTACTGTACTATATTCATTAACTCATTGAGTTAATATTTAGTAAGTGCCTAATATGTACCAGACACTGTTTTAGAAGTGTGGGGTACATCTGAGAACAAAACAAATATCCCTGCTCTCATGGAGCTTAAATTCTTGTGAAGAGAGATAGAGTATAAGCATTAAACATAATAGTATATAATAACTAAACATACTAACAATAAGCTATAAAATTATATAGTATATTAGGAGGTCTAAAAACTGTGAAAAAAAAAGAAAAAGTGAGCAGAGTAAGGGGAATGGGAATTCTAGGAAATGGGAAGGGGAGGAAAGATGCACTATTAAATATCCAATAATGGGGGATACAGTTAATGAAAATGTGCAAGATTTCTACACATAACCACCAAATAATTTGAGAAATATTGAAATAGCAAATGCATTTGTGTGTGTTTTTTTCACACCAACAACAAATTCTCCAACTCTGTGGGTACCAACTCAGTATCCAACGATGCAGTTCAGTTCTGACAGTAAACACCCAGAGCTGGCATCAGACCCCACAGCTTGACAGCTCAGTCTGCCGCACTTCAGTCGCCAACCAAAAGTCCCAGGCCTCCCGTACTTCTGACTGACCTGCTATAAATGGGTGGCTCCCAGGAACCCCAGCTCAGGATCATTAATTTGCTACAACAGCTCACAGAACTCAGTCAAGTGTTTCACTTACTATTACTGTTTTTTTATAAATGGTTTTATAAAGAATACCAATGGGTAGCCAAGTGAAGACATACATCTAGGTCAAGGTCCAGAAAGATCCCAAGTACAGGAGTTTCTGTCCCCAGGGAGTGGGGGTGTGCCACCCTCCCAGAACGTCAGTATGTTTACCAACCTGGAAGCTCTCTGAACCCCATAGTTGAGAAGTTTTAGCGGAGGTTGCATTGTGTAGGTATGACTAATTAAACCACTGGCCATTGGAGATCTCTAGCCCCTCTTCCCTCCCAGGAGTGTGAGGTAGGGGTTGGATGAAAGGTCCAATCTACTAACTAACCCTCCCTCTTCCTAGCAAGCAGTCCCTTTGAAGCTAGCTCGGGGGCCAAGGCACCAGTCATCTTGTTAGCATCTAAAAAGGCACTCATCATTCTGGAGTTATTGTGCCAGGAACCAGGAACCAGGAACGAAGACCAAATACATATTCCTTATTACAGTAGACTCTCCTTTAACCAGCACTCAAGCAACCAGCACTCTCAAGCAACTGGCAAAATCTCAAACAACCAGCAAAAACTGGTTATTTGAGTGCTGGTTAATGGAGAATCTACTGTACATCACAACCATGTTCATGGATTGGAAAACTCAATATTGTTAAGGCATTAGTCCTTCCCAGATTGGTCAACAGATTCAATATAATCATGTTCAAAATCCTAAAAGGCTTATTTTTTAGAAAATGACAATCTAATTTTAAAATTTATCCACAAATGAAAAAAATCTAGAATAATCTTCAAGGGGAAAAAAAAGCAAAACAAAGTTGGAAGATATCAACTACTCAATTTTAAAATTTACTATAAAGCAACAGAAACATATCTGTTCTCACCTGCTGGTCTCCCATATGTGCAACCGAGACCGCTATATCTATTCTCCACACACCAAAGTACTTCTGTGCAGTGAGAGAACATCGTCTAGATAAGCTAAGTTAGGTTAAAGCCTTCCCCAAAACGTAAACTGACTATATATTTTCATGTTATTGTTTGGTAATGCTGTATAGTGTACAGTATAAAACACAACCAAAGCAGTAAGTTCTTGATCTTAGAAGAAAATTATTGGCCTACTATAGATTGGTTTTCATTTCTTTTACCTTAGGCCAATATTTCAGTATTTCCCAATGTGTATTACTTGGTAATGGTGTTTCATGAAAAGGAAGGAAGGAAAGAAGAAAGGAAGGAAAGAGGGAGGGAAAGAGGGAGAGAGGAATAAAAGGAAGGAAGGGAGAAAGAGAGAGAGAAAAGGGGAGGTAATTCTTAATCAAATAAGACTGGGGATTGCTGAGTTCAACAAACTATGTTGTTGTTGCAGGACTTTTCAGAATGTTCAATATGTAAATGTGTACCATAAGTCTCCAAGATGGCAGAGAGTAGACTACTATGTTTGAAACCCTTCTAAAAATAACTAATGTTCAATGGAACAACTGGTTTTTGAGAAATGCTATCCTAGGCCAATGGGGAAATGTTGCAAACACAAATTTATTATTTTATGATTCAACAGGAAAGAGCTAATCTTTAAGCTTATACAAGTAAACCTTATATTTTAACTAATACGAAGCAACTACTTTTAAAAAGATTTATTTTATTGTTTGAGAGAATGTGAGAGAGAGAAGGGGAGGGCCCAGAGCAGTCTCCATAGTTGTATATCATTAGCTGTGACATGACTTCATTCCACACAGGTGGATGTGGAGCTGAGCAGGACGGGAACCAAACTGGGGACCTCCTGCCTGGGAACGGAGAAGCTTCACCACCATCCCAGCAGTGGTTACCAGTTGCGCTGCAGTTCAGCATGTGGGTTTGCATGGCTGGGGCCAGGATTTGATCCCCGGACCTTGTGGTTGCAAGACGAGAGCTCATCCTGCTGAGCTATCCTGGCATCCCTGAAACATCTACTTTTTATCAACAAACAAACAAACAAAACACAGGATTAGGAGCTAGATGTGCTCTCTTCTTTTTTTATTAAAAGATTTATTTTTATTGTTTTTGAGAGAGAGAGAGAGAGACAGAGAGACAGAGAGACAGAGAGAAGGGGGAGGGCGCAGAACAGTCTCCATAGTGGAATATCATTGGTTTTTCTACACTTTCATTCCACAGGTGGGCGGGGCTGCACAGGGCAGGAACTGGGCCGGGGTCTCGCCCCAGTGAGAACTGAACTGGGGGAGCTCCCAGTTCAGCATATGGGTCCGCACGGGCAGGGGCCCAGATTCAATCCTCGGTCCCTGGGGCTGCAAAGTGAGCGCTTAACCCACTGAGCCATCCCGGCTTCCCCAATGTGCTCTCTTCTAAATAGCTTTGTGATCTTGGGCAAGTATCACTTTTATCTCTTCTAATCCTATTTCTTTTCTATAGCTGCAAAAGCAGAAATCCCCTGGCCAGAGTTCTTTGTGGTGGCTGAATATAAATGGATTTGAATAACACAGAATTAAAGAGAATACAAAAGTTAGAATGGAAATCCCCAAACTGTCCAGTCACAAATTCTCTCCAATTGTCTGGTTTTTCTCTTTGAGTATGACTTTGATGTTGGGTCTGGTTCCAGTGTCCCCACAGGCAGAGTAAAGGTCAAATATGCACATTGCTGGGGCAAAGTCACCAAGGATGGAGCCACTCAGCAAAGGCAATGAAACAGGGTCCACTCTGTAGACTTTCCCACCTACAGTTGTCTGACCTACTGTTCCTTTGTCAAGTAGGCCTATGGGAATAGTTGTGGGGAAAAGAAGCAGGAAAGAACCTTTAGAGAAACTAAAGTTATAAAAATCCTAAATAATCCAGATGATAACCTTAGGGCAGGGGTGTCAAACTGGCAGCCTGCGGAGGTAATTTTTTGTGGCCCACGATGCTCTGAAATAAAATGAAAATAGAAAAAATTGTTTTGAAGAAAATAGTGCTTAGGGAAGATCAAGGCAATACCGTACACACAATTCCCTCGTTAACCCTTTAACTACTGAAGACGAGTATAGACGTGGCCCAGTGCCTTTGCTGGGGGCCTGTGGGCGTGTATAAACGCGCTGACTCAGTTCCGGCGACGTTTGTAAATGTGATGTGGCCCGCATGAATCTTGCCTGTTGCACCAAATGGCCCGTGTTTTCATTGAGTTTGACACCCCTGCCTTAGGGGAAGAGTCTGAAAAACAGGGCTACAGAGTTGATGAGAGTACCTGCTCCCAAATATCTTTCACTATATATATTTTTTCATTTTATCTTATTACAATGAAATCCACTAATTAAAGATTTACTTAATATAAGTTGATTTTAGAAAACTGGAAATATATCTAGGAAGGTTAAAGAGCTATTAAACATCCATCTGGGTATGCATTTGCTTAGTCAGGCCACTTTCATCGTATACATAAATTTATTTGCACTGAGGGAAGAGGGCAGCGATGAGCAGTGTGAGGACTGTAAGGAGGACTGCTTTACTTGGGGGAGGAAATGGGGGGGGTTCAGGGGCAGAGAAGGCACTCACATAGTGACAGAGAAGTATGGAAAAGGACCTGTGAAAAAGGAAAACGTCAATGACACACGAACCAATTTCAAATGCCTCCTAAGGTCTAGCTTTTCATTTCTTCTTCCTCTCTCCTGCATCTTACTCTCTCTGCTCAAGGGAATCCAGAGAGTTGGGACTAGGATTAGGCTATATCAGACACGGGTGAACTTGGTTTTTATATGCCAATCTGGCGAGCTAAAAACTACCTCTCATTGTGATGACCACATGTATTCCAAATTCCAGAGGACTTTCCTACAAGAGCAATCTTTTGGGATATAACTTATTTGTGAGCTGGGCATTTCCAATAATATCCAGTCAATAAATATTTACGGGGTGTAAATAAATATTTACATTGCTAGGTATTGAAAATACAATGAAAACTAAGAGACATCATCTCTGTTCTTACAAAAGGCAAAGATCATACTGAAAGTAACAAAGAAACAAAAACTTATGAATGCAGTCAATAGCTTAGTGGTTACCTGAGGGTGGGGGGGGAGGTGGGAGTGGGCACCAGATATATGGTGATGGCGGGAGAGCTGATTCTGGGTGGTGAGCACATCATGTGATGCATAGATGATGTGATGTAGAGTTGTACACCTAGAAACTATACAATTGTTACCAACCAATGTCACCCCAATACATTTAACAATACTAAAAAAAAAGAAAAAGATCATACTTGCATTTCAAAGGTCAGTCACAAGTACAGAAAGTGGGTTGAAGGGAAGCAAGATTAGAGTCAGGAAACCAAGTATAAGGCAGCTGCAGAAACACAAGGGAGGGCTTGGTACTTAATCTTCACGGAACATTTTTGAGTTGAAGGACGTTAACAAGAGCGCAGTCTTTTGCAGTTTGGTCAGAACTTGTATTTTCATTAGTGGAGGGATGAACATTCTTTGCCTCTAGGTTGGTAATGAATAACTGGTGGTTTGATTTTAATATTCTACACCCACACCTGACAGTCTTTGAGGACTGCTCCTTCTACAGTGGGAGTTGCCATAGCAAGTCCTCAGGCAGAACATAAGGTGCTGGCAAATGGACATTCTGTCTTGTACTAAAGTGATAAGGGCAAGATGGTATGGTTAGGGCGTACTATCTGTTACCTCCCACAGGGCCAGGCAGTGACTTCCAGATCCCCCGACAGGTTACTGGAAGAGCAAGGGATCAGGGAAATTGTCTTAGGCCCATCCACTTAGACATCTCTCTCAGTCCTTTACATCGCATCTAGCAAAGAATAAACATTGGTTGAAAGAGTAGACATGCAGTTTGTCTAATGGAACAAGCAGGTGTTCATGTTCCCCATAATTCCTGTCTTTATGTCATTGTTTCTCCTTAGTACTTGTCCTTCTACACTTAAAAATTCTGGCTTCTGTTGGTGCATTATCATTCAGCCATCTTTTCTCTAGGTCCTAACATCCCAATGTTATCAATGATACTTTGATTCAGTCTAGAAAATATGCCTGTAGGGATGCCAAGCTAGCTCAGTGGTTGAGCACTTGCCTGTCAATCACGAGATCTGGGGTTCAATTCCCAGCCCTGGCTCATGCAAACCCACAAGCTGAACTGCGGAACAACTGGTAACTGCCAGGATGGCTCGTGGCAAAAGTTCTTGCCTCCCAAATGGGAGGCTGCTGGTTGGGTTCCCGCCCCTGTGCAGTCCCACATCCACCTGTGTGGAATGAAACCATGTCACAACTAATGGTGTGCAACTATGGAGACTGCTCTTGCCCACCCTCCCCGCCCCTCAACCTTCTCTCTCTCTCACCTTCACTCGAACCATTTTTCAAAATCTTTAGAAAGAAAATACTCCTATATGTAAAACTCTGCCTTGAATGCTGGGAGCTGGGGAGGGGGACACAACGATGACTGGGAGGAGCATGGCCCTTCCTTTAAAGGGTATTTCTTTTGGTCTCTCCTGGTTCCTTTCAAATTTTCTTTAATCCTCTATTATTGACTCCTTGCCTCTCTCTAGCTCTGCTCTCTCTAGCTCCGCATCGCGTCTGAAACACAAACATCTAGCCTCTGATAGATTCTTACATTAATGGCCCTAAATTAATCACACACCCGATGACTCACACCACTCCCTGGGGACAGCCTCCTCTCACACTGAAGCTGAGCTTGGCCACGTGACCTATTTTTGGCCAGTGGACGTTAGCAAGCACAACACAAGCAGAGGCTTGAGAGTGCATGTGCATTGCAGCTTCTTCTGCCACGTGGAGAAGCCTGGCTCAGGCTCCTTGAGGATAAAAGATCATAGAGAAAGAAGCCCAGCTGTCCCCGCCATCCCAGCTGAGTGTAGGATCCAGCGGATCTGTCAGCTCAACGCCCAGCCACAAGAGCAATGGCGAGACCAACAGAAGAACTACCCTGCCCTGCTGCAGAATCATAGGGGACAATCGTTCTTTAAGCCAACGTTTTGGGGGTTTGGCTCTGAAGCATTCTGTAACTGAAACTACAGCTGATTTGCAAGGCCCTGCTGACTCTGCAGCGGAAGAGTTCCATTTGAGTTCTGAAGGTCTTCTGCCAGCTCCTCAGGAAGCTCTGCTTAGGTGTGCTGTGCGACAAGGATGAGTGTGGGCTCCGGACTCCGCTTCCAGCTTCACAGCCTTCTGTGCCTGTGTGGTGTTGGACGATTACTTTACCTTTCTAAACCTCCGTTTCCTGCTCTCGAGCAGTAGTGCTCAAAATGTGGTCTACTTGCATCAGAATTACTAGGTGTGCTTGTTAAAAAAAAAAAATAGACTTGAGCGGCTATTTTTAGAACAGCCTCAAACTGAAAATAATGCCAACATCCATTAACTGGTAAAATGGTAAAAGAATATGATGTATTCATACAACAGAATACTTCTCAGCACTGAAAAGGAGAGAACTATTGATACACTTAACATGGTTGAATCTCTCAGAAATTATTTTGAGCAAAAGAAGCTAGAAGCAGAATACATATTGTATAATTCTATTTATTTTGTCAAAGAATAGGCAACACTAATTTGTGGCTATTAGGCAAAGCAAACTGATGACATGAGAACAGTGATCACCTCTGAGTGGGAGGTGGGAAGGATACACTGGGAAGAGGCACGAGGGAACTTGCTGGTGTTACAGAAATGTTCTGCATCTTGATTCAGGTGTAGCTTACATAAGTATATGCATCTGTCAAAACAGCAAACTGTATATTTAAAATCTGTGCATTTTGGAGATCCCAGGATAGCTCAGTGGTTGAGTAGTTGTCTCGCAATCACGAGGTCTGGGGTTTGATTCCATGCCCTGGCCCATTCATGGGCCCACATCCACCCTGTGTGGAATGAAACCATGTCACAACTAATGATGTACAACTATGGAGACTGCTCTGGGCCTCCCCCTTCTCTCTCTGTCTCTCTCACCTTCTCTCAAACAATAAAATTAATCTGTGCATTTTTATATGAAAATTATACTTTATTTAAAAAAGATAATAGATAACATGCAGATTTGGGTGGGCTGAATACTTCAATTGGCTCTCTTAAGCTCTACTTCACCTCCTATGTAGAGAGGTTGGGAAGCTGAGAATATATTCCCCTGGTCTCCTTGAAGCTAGGCTTCTGGTTGTGAACTGGTTCTGCCAGTTAGGTGTGTTCATGAGAGATTTGGAAAGTGGAAAGAAGGCAATTCCACTTTGCCACCTTTCCATGGAATTTCTGATCAGTATGTGGGCTCAGCAAATGAGAGTGCTAGCTGGGCCCAGATTCCACTGTGGGGGGTCGGCGGTGGCGGCAGTGACAACAGTGACAGCTTGACAGACAACAGTGAAAAATCACAGGCCAGCAAACCTCCAGATGTCAGCTGGGGTGCACAACCTTGAGACCAAAAGCCCAGTGACTTACTCTCCTTCAGCCCTCCCAATGATTTTTCTGGTTATTTTTCTGGTAAGCCAATAAACTGCTTTCATGGCCTTGTTTAAGCCAGCTGGAATTGGGTTTCTATCACTTGCTACCCAAACAGCCCATACTCATAAGTTCGTGTCTATTACTTGCCACCAAAATCCTAATAGAACAATATATATGAATACAGTGTTTCATGAAATCTTGGAGTTTAGACAACTGTCCCTGTAGAATTAATAAAATCACTATTTTGGCAGGGGCTTCCAAGTTATCCCCATATTCTACCAGGTGCACTTGCTGCAGGTCTGTCAGCCTTTGGTCTTTCTTACGGGTAGAATTGTGTGCCCTCATCCCCCCCCCCACACACACACACACAAACGATACGTTGAAGTCCTATTCCAGTTCCTCCGAACATGACCCTATTTGGAAATAACATCACTGAAGAGTTAAGATGAGGTCATACTGCAGTAGACTGGGCCCCTAATCCAATAGGACAGGTGCCCTTATAACAAGACAGCCATGTGAAGACAGAGACCCAGGGAGATACCCTGTGAAGATGGAGGCTTATAGTGATGCAATTACGAGCGAAGGAATGCCAAGGACAGGAAGGGAGGCCTCGAAAAGATTCTCCCCTAGAAGGGACCAAATCTGCTGACACCTCGGTTTTGGACTTCTAGCCTCCAGACCTGTGAGACAATAAATTTCTGCTCTTTTAAGCCACTCAGTTTGAGGTACTTTGTTACAGAAGCACTTGAGTGTAACACAGTTCCCAAAACATGAAGAGCTCTTTGGGTGACGGTTTCAGGTACAGAAGGTGCCAAACTCACTTCTTGCCATTGGGGTTGTAAGTTTATTTAGGTCAGAACTACGGTCTTTCAGTCCCTTTTCTATGCCACTTCTCCCCTTTTGCAACTTACTTTCCTTTTGCTCTAGGGAAACCGGAAGCCTAGAGAAGAATTCTGATAGGGTGGCCCACAGTCAGCCCCAGTGGAATTAAACTCAGAGCCCAGTCTCCACAGGAGTCAAACATCTGAGTAAGAGGCATTCACAAGCAGCTGCAAGGTAGGAGGATGGTGACACTGAGAACCACACTGTGTGACAGAGCTAGCTGCAAGACAGGCACTCAATAGCCAGCATCCAAGCCCTTCCCCAGTCGGCAAGTGGGCTCTGTGTGTGGTAGCCATCCTAGGGGACACAAATTTTCCTTCTCTTTCCCCAACGGCCAGCCCCATGCTTCAACAGTACCATTGGATGGCCAATCCAAGGCACAAGAAAGGGAGGGAAGAAGAAGGTCAACAAGAAATGAAGCAAGCACAAAACCTAGCATCTCTGCTCCTACCAGACTCTCACAGGAGGCAAGACCCCAGCTTGGCTGTCTATTATCCACAGCAAACTAATAGAAGACAGAGATGATTTGGAACCTCACCAGTACGGGATAAAGGCATCTATGCTGAGGGCTACACGGTTCTGCTGGAAATGGAGTCTCAAAGAGCTGCAAGAGAGATTCAGAAGATGAGCTGGTAATTGTTACTTGAATATTCCACTTGTAGAGTTTTCCTTCTGAAAAGACCACTATCTCCTTCCTCATAGCTAACTCCTTACTCTACTGTTGGGAGGGCCTCCCAACCTGGACATGACAGACCTTTCTGTGAATTGTGAGAGCAGTTACTGAGTACATTTTCAAGCCTCATCAGAGGGTGGGGGTATGAAGGTGAGGGGAGGGGAAGCCACCTTCCTACTGAAAAAGAATAACCTAAAGAATAAGAAAAAGCACGTTGTAGCTTTAGAAAAAAAAAAATCTCCTAGGAGATGTCAGATATTTAATTCCCAGCAATGGAATTTATTAATTTAATGTTCAAGTAAGGTCAGCACTAAGGAGTAAATCAAACCGTTCTTGTCCTTTACTCCAGACAGGTTTTGATGACCCAGATCCCACAGCAGCAAAAAAAATCCAGGTCAGGCTCCTGTGTACTATATGACAAGAGCCTCTCCCAGGGGCTGTCAGTGACAGCAGCCTTGTAGATGAGAGCCACTCTAAGACACTGTCTGTGATGGTCTCTTTCCCTTGCCCCACCCCATCACTGTCCAGGCCTCAGGGTTCTGTTTAGCCCCCAGTCTTCTCTTTACTCTCCTCAAAGCCCAATCTTTACCTTCAGCTTTTGGAAGAGAGCTATACAATAGGCTTTCACCTCACCAAATACTTTACCAGTATGAGAAAGGTTGGTATCTCCAACACCATCAAAGGTTTTTTAATGGAGATTGTCATAGAAGAAAAAAATGAAACCCTGAATCTGGGACATGGATAGCATTGCTTTGTTTTTGATATACCACTTTAATATGTATCAAATCTTGAAGTTGGAATTATCCTGAAGGACAACATCCCACAACATACCATATGCCAGCATTCCTGTAGGCCCAGCAGAAATTCAGCCAAAAGACCCCAGGGAGACACACAGCAGAGATCTTGACCAGCTGCTCTGTCCCCAGCTTGCTTCCACACTCGTGTGCCCCACACCTACCCCTCTGGGTATCTCCTTCAAGTATCCACTGCTTGAAGCTTGAGAGTTCCAACTTACTCCAGGTACAACTCTTTTATAGTTTTCTAAAGGGTTTTGCTTATGTTGATAAGAGGGAACAAAAGAAAATATGACTGCATTTTACCCTCTTCACGCTTTCTTGTAGACCCTATTAGCAAAATCTCAGTTGCCCAGAACTATCAGGTTCATAGTGGCCCAGAATTATAGTGTCCACGTACCAATGATTCAAACGCGTACATCCATGGCTACCCCCAGGATGGCCACTGTAGATTTCACCTACTACCAGAGAAAGGATAAAGTAAAAGGGGATAGATCCAGACCACTCTAGAAAGCAATCATCAGAGAGAAGAGCAAGAAGGGGAGTCCCAAGTATATTTGGGGCCACCAGGCATTCTCAGGTCAGTGACATGAAGGGTATCTCTGCTCATGCAAATGAATAGCATTTTCCTCAAAGAAATCACCTGGCAAGATGAGATCCTTATTTCAAAAGAAGATATGTCTTTTGTTATAAATACCTAGGAAATCCTCTGTAGCCTTTAGATTAGGGGTGTCTAATCTTTTGGCTTCCCTGTACCACACTGGAAGCATTGTCTTGGGCCACACATAAAACACACTAACACTAATGATAGCTGATGAGATTTTTAAAAAATCATAAAAAAACTTTGGAATGTTTTAAGAAAGTTTATGAATTTATACTGGGCCACATTCACCGCCATCCTGGGCCTCATGCGGCCCACAAGCCATGGAATGGACAAGATTGCCTTTTCCAGACACATCTGATAACAAACAAGTCTGAAGTCATTTAGAGTAAATCCTAGACAATAAGTTGAACAATTATTTTTTAGGTCAAATTCTAGGTATGTCTGGCCGGCTTAGGGTTAGGTCCAGTGTATCTCACGCTTTGCTTAGTATGGTCAGTGCCATGGGGAGAAAAAGTCCTTATACTTTGAAGACAACTTTTCTGGGTCTGTGAGAGCCTTGTGTTTGAATCCCAAGTCTGCTCTCCAACCCCCAGCTCCCCATCAGAGGTCCTTTGCTAGTGTTCCTCAAACCTAGTATTCAGAGCCAAGAGTGATTCCATAGATAAGGCAGTGCAGCTCACAGCCTCCTTCTAAATCACTCCAACAATAGGAACTGCATAAAGTGAACATCCCCTCCCCAGTCTCACATACCTAGGCCACTCCCATTAACACCCTAGGGTGTATTCTTCCTGATGGCTTCTCTTTGGTAACTACTAAGCATGCTCTTTTACCTAAATCAACTCATTATTATTTTTTTTTTTTAGATTTATTTTATTGTTTGACAGAGACAGAGAGAGAGAGAAGGGGAAGGGCCCAAAGCAGTCTCCACAGTTGAACATCATTAGTTTTGACATAGTTTCATTTCACACAGGTGAATGTGGGGCCATGCAGGGTGTAACCAAACCAGGGGCCTCCCACATGGGAAGCTCGCCCCAGTGGGAAGCAAACTGGGGGTCTCCCACATGGAAAGCACACCCCAGGTGGGAGCCGAACTGGGGGCCTCCCACATGGGAAGCATGCCCCAGTTCAGCATAGGGGTTTGCAAGGGCCAGGACAAGGACTTGATCCCCAGACCCCGTGGCTGCAAGGCAAGCACTTAATTTGCTAAGCCATCCCAGCATCCCAACGCCCATATTCTGAATGCTAACCAGAGTTCACTACAGGAACTACATTGACACATGCTCTGCAGAGCCTAAGTTAGCTATGATTAAGTTGAGCCAGGCTCACTTAATTTTTAAGTCTAGAGTTCTCTTGGTGCAGCCACAACCTACACCTCAGGTCTACCAGAACCAGGGTGGGTCATGGACAAGCAAGTTCTGCTACTGGGGTTATCCCAGTGGCAGGACCAGCAGTGCTTACTGTTTCTACTAGCTAATGGTCTAGGGTCAGGATCTGGTCTGAACTCTGTCCTATTCCAGCTGTGTGTCCTGGCCAAATCCCTCTGTTCTCCAACTTCCTTACCTGGTAACGACAGAGTTGGAGCGAGAGGGAGTCAGTTGGGAAGATGCCTAGGAACCAATCTATAATGTAATAAAATAGAGGAAGTTGTAGTGGTGAGTATTTTACTCAGCAAGTATTCTGAATGTTGTTTAAGGGAACGTTTGATAAGTTTCTGGGTGTTAAGGGGGCAGAAAGACATTTTGGTATTACACATCTGCTGCCTTGGCCTGCTCAGCATCCATTTCCTTGTTTTCTGATTCCACAAGCTTTATTTTCCTTGGGAGCTCACCTCCCCCAGTTCCAGTGCATGTGGTTTGAGAGTTTGACTTCCATGTCGTTGTCTCCATTAGGCTCTAGGAGTTGTCATGTGACCCAGGCATGGCCAATTACAGCAGCCGATCCCTCTGACTATAGTAACTGATTTCTGGATGGGCAAATAACCCATCATTTTCATGTCTTTCAACTCTTTGGGGGCATTGTTGGGAACTGTTAGACACAGACCCTTTCTACTACCGCTCCTAAGAAGATAGGATGTAAGCCAAGAACTTCTGATAATCTCTTGACACCCTCAGTGAGGGGACACTGTTAGAGAATGGAGCAGGAGAAAAAAGACCAGAGATATGGAGCAAAAGTGGAGCCTTGATGACATCGTTTAAGCTCCTGGATCTAGCTAGGCCCCAAATGAGATGCATCTTTGGGCTTTTCCTTTAAATGAGTTAATACATTCTCATTTTTGCTTAAGCCTGTTTGTTTTCAGTCACTTACACTCAAAAAAGAAAAAAATAAGTCCTGACAACTTCCAAAGAGAATGCTTGGGCAATAAAAAAATGGTAGGAGTGGCTCAGGTCTGCTGAGAAAACACAAAAAACTGGGGTGCTACCTCTACCACCTCCCTTGTGTAGCACCTAACATTCCCTCACCACGTGCTCTTCCTCTCAATTCTAAATTAATACTGAACCAATATTTAAAGAATACCATTTGAAAGGGCATCACAGAATATGACCTGCTAGAAACACTCAGATGACTTGTTTCAGAGCTGATGGAACCAAAAGTTTTGAGTTCATGTTCCCCACTAATCGTGTAACTTTGAGTAAGCTTCATAGCTTCTCTAAGCCTAAAAATACATGCCTGTGAGGATGAAATGAGATAATAATGTTCATGGGAGTGCTCTGAAACCCATAAAGCAGTGACAATTGCAAAGGCAAATCTGAACATCCGCCACCTTGGAAGGCCGCTGTTTTGTAGAAAAAAATGTCCTGAGGGAAGAAAGCAGCACTTTATCTCAAAATGAGGAGGCTCAGTTTAAACATTTTAGTAACAACAGATCAGTGATGCCAATGGAGTTTCATCTCTTTGAACAATGATTGAGAATGATTCAATAATGGAATTGACCTCCAGCCTCCTTCCTTCTTCTCTCACCCAACCTACACTTCCCTCCACCTCCAACACACAAGAAGACAGTCAAGGTTTGTGCCAAGAAGTTCAAACCTTCCAGAACATTCTAGAATAACCACACGACCAAAATAGGTAGCTAACAGGAGACTACTACTATTGGGGAGAAAATAATTATACACTAACAGTCATTCCAACCTTTTTTGGAAAGCAAGAGGACTTCTTTTGAATGTAAAATTTTTACAGACCTGTTTCTACATGACAGAATCTGTTAAGAAAGTGTTTAGTGGAACAAGTATGAGTTCTGTAATGCTTTAAAATGAATTCATCAAATAAAAAAATAAAATAAAATAAAATGAGTTCATCTATTATTCCTAACAGTAGTTCTCAGCATTGGAAAGAGTCGCAGGAGAATGCACCAGTTATATAACATTGTGTGCTCAGCGTTCACAGTCCCCGTTTCCCTGGCAATCAGGTAAGACAAGCAGGGCAGCCCCCGAGGGACTGGAGCCACGGACCCACCGCTGTTCTCCCAGCAGATCCCCTCATTTTGCCAAAGCTGTTTTCTTGGTGTTGTGAACAGAGGCCCTTGCCACACTCTCCTTTGATCTGAGGTTATGCTGTTTTCCATTTCCTTTGGCAGTCTTCTTCCTCTCGGATTGGTGCTAAGGATGTTCAAGTTCTCTTCATTACTTCCTAACCTGGGTGGCATTCAGGGCTCTGATGGAATCTTTACTACTAGCTCACCTGAAGTCCCAAAAGACAAAACTCAGGACTGCAAATAGCACCTACTCAGATGGTTGAGTTACAGAAGTTTATCCTTGACATACAAGATCAACAGCTTTAAAAAGGACCCACATTAAGCTCTACCTTTTAAAGAAGACACTCAGAGTATCCTGGCAGGCCCTTTTCTGGAAAGCCCACCAGTGGGGAGGAGGGGTGGCAAAGGTTTAAATGTAAAAGTCTCTTTCCAAAACCCAAGCCTTCTTCTCATTCCCAGGTCCATTGTGTCAAGGACCCCATCTGCATCTCAGTGGTCACTGCTGGCAGGTGGCACCCTGGTCAGAGTCTGAAAACCCAGGTGTTTGGGCGACTCAGCCTTGGCCTACCTAAGCAGATGGAAAACCATTTCTCCATGGTGCCCCTGCTCCAAGTTTGTCCCTGACCCATTACCAAGACTTGGGCTAAGCTTCCACAAGGTTCTGGCACTTTTCATGGACATGCTCCCCCCCAGTCAGTAGAACATCTACACACATCTTCTGATCTCTTCTTGCTAAGAGCTCAAGTGGGCTCTACTCTACTCCATGACACAGCTCTGTACCAGGACAAGAAGAGTCAATGTGAGTCTCAAGAAATTGGGAACATCATAATTATCACGATGGGAAAACAAATTCCAGCCTATCCATATACCTTACCCCTCTAATTCCTAGAAGCATACAGAAGAGGATAAAGGGCAGGTGGGGCAGGTGGACCATTGATCTGAGGCTCAGGTGTGTGGGTGGTCAAGGCTGTAGGGCTGGGGGAAGGGTTAGACATAAGCCTAGATTTCTACCAAGTTCCCTACAACTGCTCGGCTTCTCACAAATTCTCTAATCAAGAATGGAACAGTTTATCGTTCCCTAAAAGATCCTCCTAGATCAGGAATCCCCAAAGTATGATTGGCAGATTAAGAGCACTACAAGTAATACCTTTTTGGTAGGATATGCAAAGTTCCAAGTCAAGTCAGTTTGAAAAGTGGTCGGTTAAACAGTTCTTTCTTTTTTAAAGATTTATTTTTATTGTTTTTGACAGAGAGACAGAGACAGAGACAGAGAGAAGGGGGAGGCCCCAGAACAGTTTCCATAGTTGCACATCATTGGTTTTTCCACATAGTTTCATTCCACAGGTAGGCGCGGGGCTGCACAGGGCAGGAACTGGGCTGGGGTCTCAACCCGGTGAAAACCACACTGGGGGCACTCCCCAGTTCAGCTTATGGGCCTGCATGGGCTGGGTCCGGGATACGATCCTCGGTCCCCAGGGCTGCAAAGTGAGCGTTTAAACCACTGAGCCATCCCAGCTTCCTCCTTTTTTAAGATTTATTTTATTGTTTGACAGAGAGAAGGGGGAGGGCGCAGAGCAGTCTCCATAGTTATACATCATCAGTTTCAACATGGTTTCATTCCACACAGGTAGATGTGGGGCTGTGCAGGGCGGGAACTGAACCGGGGGCCTCCCACATGGGAAGCACACCGGTTCAGCATATGGGCTTGCACAGGCCAGGGCTGGGACTTGATCCCCAGACCTTGCGTCTGCAAAGCAAGCAGCATTCCCCTGCACCACCGCCCCCACCCCTTTTTTTTTATTTTAAAGATTTATTTTGTTTGACAGAGAGACAGAGAGAAGGGGGAGGGTCTAGAGCAGTCTCCACAGCCATATATCATTAGTTTTGACATAATTTCATTCCACTGGATCTGAGGATTCAGTGTGGGAACTGAACCAGGGGACTCCCACAAGGGAAGCACACCCTGGGCAGGAATCAAACTGGGGGCCTCCCACATGGGAAGCACACCCCAGTTTAGCATATGGGTCCTCACTGGCCCAGGACTCAATCCCTGGACCCTGCGGCTACAAGGCAAGCGCTCAACCCACTGAGCCATCCCAGCATCCCAGTTAAACAGTTTCAACTGCAGTGTAACTCAGAGCTTGTTAACATACCTGGTGACTCTCCAAGCCTGGGCTACAGATCGCAGTGTTGCCAACCCCTCTCCTGGGGGAGGAAAGCACCCCATGATGCTAGTATACGTGCTCTGGGGAGTGCTGCAGTAGACCTAGTGGGATTTAAACTGGAGGTGAGCACAGTGCTCTGACCCCTAATCCTGCTGCCCTCCTGCAACAGAGATAAGCTGTAGGAACCCAAGGTACTTACCCAGCAATAAGGCAGGCCTCCCCCACAAGACTCCTGTCCAGGTGTGGCACCTCTCTCCCCAGCCACCTCACAAGTCACTTGTGTGTTTTTTTCTTTCTTTGAGGGACAAAGGGGATGCCTGATCTATATTTGCCTTGGAGCTAATGAAAACTCACAAGAGTTGGACCTGAGATTCTTCATATAACTAAACATACATATATGGCTATGTATATGTGCGTATATATACTACATAAAACTATAAAAAACAAAATCGTGCAGGTTGTTTGAAAATGAGAAGCACTATCCTAATACCTGTCCTCACTTATATGTCTTCACTGCTCTTCTACAGGTAGCTCCTTATGCTGTCATTATTTTAATTCCTGTATTTCTGAAAATGGGAAAAAAAAAAGGTCACAGCCTTCACCTCCTACTCCCGAGTCTGCCTTTCCACAGGTTGGGAAAGGTGGAACCCAGAAGACACTACGTGAAGGCCCCTGTCCTTTAGGCCGCCCCTCCTCTTCCTCCTGGCCCACAACCCACATGCTGCTCTCATACCCAGACTTGGTCACTATTGCTTCTCCCTGCTCCCGTGTTATCATCCGGGTACGCTCCCACTTCTAGCCTGAGAATACCACTGGCTAAAACAATGAACTTCTGTCCAGTGACCACATTAACTTCGGCATTCGGGATACAAAAATCTTACTTTTGCCAGGCATCATTTGTTGAATTGAATTCATCCTGTCTGCTCAATTCTATACCATTATTCTGGAAGATTCTGGATGTTGAAAGATGGTAGTGGGTAGGCAGTACTATGAGACATTCTTTCAAGAATATTCAGGGAATTAGGTAATGCACCTATAGTGGACAACTGTTGTTTCTGCCTTCCCAGTGCCCACTCTCTTCTTTGTGAAAGCATTTAGGTTTTTCCTTTGGGAACTACCTCTTGATCCACATAATTTGGGTGAGGCTGACATCACCATCACTCCAGGGATGAGAATGAGACCCAAGATCTGGTCAAAGCATGTTGGAGTTAGCAGAGGGAGACCAAGTCTGGGATTTCTTCTCTTTTCTTTTCTTTTTTGAAGTATTGGGTAGAGAGAATCTGTCCACTATGGTTGCTGAGCAAACAGATTATTAAGGAGACTTCTCTGGGTATTTATCTGAAGAAATCCAAAACACTAACTTGAAAAGATATATTCACTACAGCACTATTTACAGTAGCTACGATATGGAAGCAACCAAAGTGCCCATCAACAGGCAATGGGATAAAGATGTGGTACATATATACAGTGGAGTATTTCTCTGTCATACAAAAGAATGAAATAGTACCGTTTGTGACAGCACGGATGGGCCTATGGGGTATTATGCTACGTGAAATAAGTCAGACGGAGAAAGACAAATACCATATGATCTCACTTACATGTGGAATCTAAAGAAATAAACAAACAAAAAATGAAAAAATAAAAAAGAGAATGCCTGCTACAGAAGAGAGAACACTGAAAAAGGCAGAGCTGAGAGAAGAGTGGTGAATTCTGAGGACCTGAAGTTCTCTGCACTGTAGTTACAGACTACACTGTAGTCTGATGACATCTAGTTCCCCCGTTTGGTTTGGCGTACACAATGGCTCTAGAATCTCACAGCCCTGAGGTAGCCCGGCCTTTTCACTTCGCCCTGACTGGATGGACCCTGCTGGAACACGGTGAACTTCACAGAGATGCCTGTAGGCCTTCTTTAATTCTGTAACATTGGTCACGGGGCAATTAACCCCAACATGCATGCAGGTGCCAATATCTTTTCTCTGGTCTTCTAGCTGAGTATATGCAGGTACCAGATGTAAAGATAATCCCTGTAATTCATGCTGACATTAACCTGTCAGACAGAAGGCTGCTTTGAATTCTTACTGGAGACTGAGCAGCTAAATAGAATCCTAAGCATTTAGGATTTAATAAGCCCTCTTAATACCAGGGTGGACGCTAAGTATTTTCCATTGTGCATATGAGGAATCTCATGTGAAGACCTGACCAATGTCACGTATCTACTGACACAGCTAAGATTTGAACAGGTCTCATTCCTGACCCTGCATTACTTCCACAATGCTCCACTGAAACCCACAAAACCAAAAGCTTTCCTCAAAAATGATGGAATTAGTCTTAAAAAAAAAAAAATCAAATAGAAAAAGGCTTTCAAATACAGCTTTAAAAATCCTAGCCACACCCAACCTCTAAAGGTGAACCCAGTCCACACTGTCATAGGTTAACAGGGAGAAAAATTAAGCAACCGCTGAGTGTGGTGAGAGCTAAGAAAGGGGAGGCACCCAAGGGTCAATGCGAACTTATAGCGGGGGTGCATAACTGGGGTGGGGCTACCTCAGGAACTGCTGAGGCTTTCAGATTGGAAGGGTGGCTCCTTGAGAGGGGAGGGCTTAGTTTCACTGTCCAGGCCTTTTATGACATTATTGAACCACACGTATTAAAATGTAGCCACATCCCCAAGTTCTGAAATGCTTTTTATCATTTTTCCTTTGAAATTGATTGGTGACCAGCCACTCTTGATTTAACAGATGATTAACTGTGATTCATTAGCAATCATTGTACATACTTGGAAATGCTTACGAAGAAAAAAAAAATCTCACCTATGTTGTTTGTAATTATTTTAACAACTAAGGTGGCAAACATTTCATTTTCTGAATACTTAATTATTTTTACTCTTTTCATTGCAAAGTTTGGACCCAGTATTGTTTTTCCTGTTTTTGTGCAAACATTTCCATTGGTTCTTCAAAGTTTACAGATCTAAGGCACAATGGCTTTAATTGTCTAACAGGGAAAATAGCAGAGGTCAAAAAAGCATGAGACCCACAGGAGTACACGGTAAGGAACCAAGGGCACTCGACATTTAAATTAACCTCAGGTTGGTTGTCACAACCTAATGTTGGATCCCTATGCAGAGCAAGATAGGCACCATTTCAAAAATACAGCCCCACCAATACCTTTCCTTAAAGAGCTTCAGGATGACCTACCATTCTCAGGTACAGCAGGAAGAAGCAGCTGCCCCTACCAACCCCTTCCTTTAGGACACCCTCTACTCCCAAGACAGAAATGAGTTACCCAAATGACCACCACTGAATCCAGCAGCCGTCCTGCCATTTTCATGGCCACGGTGGAAGAGTAGACACACGAGGTTGTCACGCACGTTATTGTTGGGCTGGTTCATTTTCCTGTCTTTAAGTTGGCCGCTGATTTCTAGAAATTCACCTACTTTCATCAGTTTAAATATATAATTTCCTAAATTGTAGCAGAAACTATTAAATAAATCAGTCTGAACACTTATGGATGTAAAGATCATCAGAGGGTTAAAAATGGGGAGGAGGGAATGCCAGGATAGCTCAATAGTTGAGCGCTTGCCTCACAATCATGAGGTCCAGGGTTCAATTCCTGGCTTCAGCCCATGCAAACCCATACACTGAACTGCAGTGCAAATAGAAACCACCAGGATGGCTAGGAAGCAATCGTTTTCACTTCCATGCAAGAGGCCCCAGGTTTGGTTCCCACCCCACGCAGCCCCACATCCACTTGTGTGGATGAAATCATCACAACTAATGATGTACAACTGTGGAGACTGCTCTGGGCCCCACCTTCTCTCTCTCCTCTCTCACCTTCTCTCAAACAATAAAATAAGAGGGAAAAAAAGAATGGGGAGGAAACGAAGAAATAAAGCATATCCTAAGACCTCAGAGAAAACATCTCAATGTTTAAAATATATATTCATGCCAACTAACCTACTTACCACCCCAAGTAAACATGAGAATAAGGGAGCTACAGGTAGAAAGGAAATAAGGGGCATCGTTTTTTACTTTTCTGGCACCATCTCATATATCCACCCAATTCGACAGAGGAAATCCAAGTATGGAGAGGTGAACTGTTTAATACCCTAACAGCTGGTTAGTAGCTGAGCTGGGCCAGAAAGCAAGCTATGCCACGCTTACCTCCTGAGACCAACATCACCTCCTATAGACCCAATAGAAGGGTCTCAACAGAGCAGGATCCACATCCAGAACCACTCACATCAGCAGGACCAGGAAGAGAGGGAGTGGAAACACCATGACCTGGCCCGTCAACAGGTGCTACCCCACTGCCTGTGCCTCAGGCTTGGTGTCAGGCTGACAAGTATGGGCCAAATGTGCCAAGGAATTAAAGCAGCCCCAAACCCAGGCAGCCCAACAAAATGACAGCGTTTGTTTGCTTGAATAGAGGAATGAGGTGCCTTGGCTTCTGTAAGATCCTGAACACTGATAAATTATTTCACTCAAATGGGTTCTTAGACCTCGCCAACTTAGAGTACAAACAGATCAGGCTTTCTGGGGAAGCTGGGATGGCTCCAGGGGTTAAGCTCTCATCTGGCAGCCCCGGGGTCCAAGGATCAAATCCCGGCACCTGCCTGTGTGGACCCATATGCTGAACTGAGGTGTGGTCTCCAGTTCAGTTCTCATAGGGCGAGCCTCCTATGTGGGAGGTCCCCAGTTCAGTTCTCACTGGGGTGTGAGTTCCATGCTGGAGGCCCCCAGCTCAGTTCCTGCCCTGCTTGGCCCCATGCCCACCTGTGGAACGACACTATATCAAAATCTAATGTACAATTATGGGAGACTGCTCTGGGCCCTCCCCCTTCTCTATAAAAAAACAATTAAAAAAAGAAAAACGATCGGGCTTGTCTGTTGACATGCCTGTTAACTACTAGTCACTGCTAAAGAACAGGCGAGTCATGAGCATGGACACTGATTAGACAGCAGTTACTTCTCATCCACCTGGAAGCAGGTGGGAACAATGGATTCCAGGTTGGGCGTACAGCCTGCGGTACTGCTTGCCCATCCATCACAGATTAGCGAAAATTGCCCACTGGTACCTCCACAGGTTTCTAACAAAGTACCAGCAGGAAAACTCAATGGAATCCCACATTCTAATCCTCTCACCATGAAAGAGGTCCCCAATACAACCATTTCTTCACCTTGGTCCCCACACCTCACCCAGGTGAACCCCACCCTTACCCTGGGCACAGTCAAAACTGTGGTAATTCCTAATTTCCCTGGTATTTCCTTTTCTCCACCTACCTTTGATCTTTACCCACTCTAGCCTCCTCTACTCCATCCTGCCTATTTCCTTCCCACTCTTTAGTACCCTCAACTCTTCCCATCAGTCTATAAAATCAATCACCAGCATTGGCCTCACCAGGTGCCCCTAACACAAAAGGCCTAAGGCTATCTCATTGTCTTTTGTTGTAGTGACAGTGAAAGAACAGGCACCATGGCAAAGCGTTAAGTTTGGGTTTGTTATTGGGTCTGTAATCAGTGATAACTTTCACCACTTTTATCAGAAAAGATGAAACAAAAACCAACAAAACCTCGAGGTTTAGCTGCCCTGTGAGGGTAATCTGGACTGCAGCAGGGCCTCCCACTGCTTTCCCCATCAGCATGTCATGTTGCAATATCCAGCTTCCTCCCACCCCTTTTCAACTGTCTTGATGAATATTGTAAAATCATCACGATGGTCAGAGGCTGGTGTTTACACAGGATGTAGTTGAAGGGTGTTGAAAGGCAAAAGCATGGCCTGGTAGATAACAGGAAGGCAAAGGCAATGATTCTGCCATGACCTCAATAAGTCACAGGTGTATCTGCCTTAAAGAAAAAAACAACAAAAAACAATAACCTCATGGAGTGGCCTGTTTCTGTCAAGGAGAGCAGATGGCAAGGCAGAAAACCAAGTCCCAAATGCTGGAATCTCAACAATCTGCCCCGGGGTAACTGGACTAATCAGGAGCTAAGCTAAGACAAAGGCAGACCACAAGAGCTGAACGTGACATGCCAGCAACCTGCACAAGATGGGTTCTTCCCAAGGACTGGCTTCCTTATCCTTCTCTTGGGCATTTGAGAGAAAGGGCTGGAAGTGGGCTGTTTATTAAATAAATACTAAATGTGTCCTCCTTCTGGCAGTATCATCACCACTAATGCCAAAGGTCCCCACTCTAAAAACAGCTATGCCAGATGGGAGGCTGGAAACCACCACATACGCCCATGTTTACAGCAGACACACGTCCCTTCTACTGCTTGCATCTGCCTGGAGCCCATATGCCACCCTCAACGGACCAACAGCACCATTTGCAGCACTTGGTCCACAGGACTAAAAGCCCCTGTACTCATAGGGTAACCTCTGACATGCAATGCCTTAGTTCTGGAACTGAGCATGAGACCTGGGTTCAAACATCAACAGACCTAAATAAGACGGCAGCATGTGTGATATGCAAAATTCTCAGAAGACCAACTGAGCAAGATTCCCAGCTCCTAGCTATTCAAACACTAACCTAAGTACTACTGTGATCAGGTGACCTTAAGGTAGGGAGACGAGATGCAGGTGGAACTGTGATATGAGTCATTTAAAAGCAATGTTTTCTTCAGCTGGTACCACAAGAGGAAGTCAGATTCAGAGGATGTGAAGTGTCTGATGCAACAGAATGATCTGACCCATCACAGCCAGCTTGAAGACGATGGGGTCCAAGTTATGAGGAACCCACGCAGCCTCTGTAGAGTTGCCCACCCCCGCCCTTCCCCCACAGTCAGAAGGGGAGAATTCCAGTCCTACAACCTGACATGCCAACTGTACGAACTGCAAGTATGCTCTCTTCCAGAGCCTAGCCTGGCTGATACCCTGACATCAGTCTTGAGACCCTAAACAGAGAACCCAGTCAAACCCACCAGGACTTCTGAACTACAGAATTGTAAGATGATAAATGGGTATTGTTTTAAGCTACTAAGTTTGTGGTTATTTGTTATGCAGCAACAGAAAACTAATACAGCACATAAAACTCTCAAGTGAGTAGAGTGCCATAGTTCAAAAATGGCCTGGCCACCTTCCGTGTTAGCTCTTTCATCTCCACGTCTTCCCGTACCCCATCATCACAGCACAGACGTCCTCTGACCACTTCCACTGAAAAAGTGCACCAAGATGAGGGAGACAAAGTCCTTCTGTAATTCAAAAGCCCACTCCAGGTGAAGAATATTTAAAACGCTAGCATAACGAATTAGACCTTTTCCCTTCCACCAACTCTAAACACCAAATGCAGACTCGTATTAGTTGGCAAGAGCAATCCGCCACAGGCCCTGAGTGTTCCTGCACATTCTTGACAGGGAGGCCTTCACCCAGGCCCTTTTCCTCTGCGTTCACCGAAAGCAATCTTGAGAGACGAAGGAATGCCTGCAATCTGGAACAAAGAGCAGGCATGCCTGCTCTACAGGGCAGCATCCTCAAGCACGCATGTCCCTCGGCTATGATGCATAACCCACAGTGTGCATGTGTCTACCTGGGGCCCCTCCACGTCACCACTGTGGGACTTGGGAGACAGGGGCAAACAATACAAACATGAAGACCATGTTGCTTGCTGTGCCGAGTCACAAAGTTCTTTGTCTCTGACTGAGGACTCTCAGGTCTTCTGCTAGCATCCATGATACAGTAACAATCTAACTTATGTGCTTGTAAGTAGGGTAAAACCCCCAGACTCTGGCGCTACCACACTTAGATCTTTAAATCAAGAGATCTAATGTCTTTACATTATAAATTTCAAAGGAACAAAATATCCCTTTTGAATATTCCTATGCAAATCATAAAATCTGTAATAGGGCTATTGTGAGAATAAAATAAGAAAATGTAGAACATACGTGAAATACAGAAAACATCCAATAACTTTAATTGGCCCCGCCCTCCCCAGGCATTCCTCCCCCAACATGCATATGCAATGAACCAGACTGGGAGCAGTACCCAAGACAGCAGAGTCCACTCCCAAGACAAGGGATGAGATAGTCTAATACACCAATTTCTGACATTTGCATAACACTGCACTGCTCATTAAGAGTTTTCACCCATATTATCTCATATAATCTCTACACAGAAACCAAGGTTGAGAGAGGTCAGTCTGGGAAACAGCCACCCAACAGAATCCCAGGGATGTGTGCTGAGGAAGCATCGCTGAAATGCAGCCGTGATGTTGGTCTAGCAGTATGACTATGTCCTGAAGCACATCTTTAGTCCAGGTAAGCCCAGGGAGCTCTCATCATGACAGGGCCTCCTTGGAGAAATGGCTAGAAAACACGTGACAAAAAGATGTTTTTTATTTGGATATTCTGATTGTTTTAAAATGGAAAATTAAGAAAGGCCTTAATATAAGACGTTATCTTGTCCTAGATGAATTTGGACTCGGTCCCTTTGGTGTCTTGGCAGCTTCCGCTTTGTCTGTAGGTGTTGGGGTCTTTCATCCTGTGACAGTTTTACTTCATGGTCTTGCTTAGGTTGGAGAAGCCAATGCCAACACAGGTCATCAGCACTTTATCCCCACCCTTGAGTTCTTCACCACATGGCTTGGTTTCAATTTTAAACATAATTTGGAAAAAGCTCTTCAAATGCCTCAAAAATTCTATCCTAAAAAATAAAAAAAGGGAAGAATGAGAGAAATTAAATTTTAAAAAAAATTCTCCTCCTACCTAGAACCCAAGAGTTTAATTTCCTATATCAATAAGAATGACTAAAATTAAGAAATTCTCATCAAAGCTGATTATTTATTTATAGGCTGCCAATATCCAAAGGATTTAGACAGCTTACAGAGATGCACACAATAGAAGCTAAATTAAATAAATAAATAAGGTTAGAGATTAGTACATGACACATAAGTCTTGTCCTACACACTTGCTACAGTGGACACAAATATGGCATTAATATTTGAGTGGCTCTTGCAAAGAGAGAGACATGTACTCTCATGATTCATAGCATCATGAAGTAAAACCAAGCAGAATGACTGCTGCCGATGCCAAAATAGAGAAGTCTCTCTCTTCATTCCTCAACCTCGACAACATCCTTCCATCCAGTTACCAAATACTGACTGCCTACAATGTGCCAGGCATTGTTCTTGGCACTGGAGATGTTGCAGTCAACTAAAAATTCCTTCTCATATGATGTTTTCAATTAAACAAGGCAGATGGGAAGAAAATGTGGGTATAACAATATTTGTGTGTATATGGCAGGAGGCAATGTTAAATAAGGTGGTCAGAGAAGAGCTCACAGAAAAAATGGCAAGAATTTTCATGGGGTTGTTTCTTGTCACCTTTCATAAGACAGAGGGATGGCTTCACCCCAAGAATACCTGGGGAATGGCAATTGTGTGGCAGTTGCCATGGTATGGATACGCAGGCTTCTACTGGTCTGGCCTAGCAGATTCAGCATTGTCCCAGCCACGCTGATTATAAGATTCACATAAAGAATTCATTAAACATACTGTACAGGTTCCTGAAGATTCTGATCAACTAGAAACTGATAGGGAGCACATGTCGATGTGGAAGAGCCCAGAATCATAGGCCACACGCAAGGATATCCCCCTGCTACCCCTTTCTAGGCCTGTCTCCCCAGTGAATATGGGCCAGAAATCTATTGTTCACAGCACTCCCTAGTGATTTTTATCAGGAAATTTGAAAAACACTGGTTTAGTTCAGAACAGATGAACTGTATGTCTGTAATAAAGTATCCCAGCAAACTTGCAGAGTGCTCCCTCCCAATTGAACCATCCAAACTCCCTACCTCAGCCAGATGGTTCTCAGCTCTAACTGTACATGGAATCACCCAAGGAGCTTTCAAAATACTGATTCTGACATGCAGATTTATAAACGTAACAGAATTAAGTCAAGAAATAAATCCAGGGGGAAGCCAGGATTGCTCAGCAGGTTAAGTGCTCACTTTGCAGCCCCAGGGACCGAGGATTGAATCCCAGCCCCAGCCCATGCAGACCCATATGGTGAACTGGGGTATGCTTCCCATGCGGGAGGCCCCCAGTTCAGTTCTTACCCACCCGGTTCGGCCCCTGGCTCAAGGGGGCGTGCCTCCCATGCAGGAGGCCCCCAGCCCAGCTCCTGCCCTGCACGGCCCCTGCCCACCCGTGTGGAACGAAACCATGTCGAAACTGATGATGTGCAACTATGGAGACTGCTCTGGGCCCTCACAGTTCTCTCTGTCTCTCTCAGTCTCTTGTCAAAAACAATAAAATAAATCTTTAAAAAAAAGAAAGAAATCCACTCATTTATGGCCAATTGATTTTCAAAAAGGGTGCCAAGATTAAGTTAATGAGGAAAAAATAAACTTCTCAATGAATGGTACAGGAACAATTTCCCATGCAAGAGAATAAAGTTGGAAGTTGGACCCTTTCTTCACATCATACACAAAAATTAACTCAAGTGGATCAAAGACCTGATTGTAAGAGCTAAAACTATGAAACTCACCGAAGAGGAATAAATTTTCATGATCTTGGGCTAGGCAATGGTTTATTAAATATGAAAGCAAAAGCAGACTAATGAAAGCAAAAATAAATTGGGTTTCCTCAAAATTAAAATCTTTTGTAGATACTATTAAGAAAGTGAAAATATAATCCCCAGGATGGGAGAAAATATCTGCAAATCATATATCTGATAAGGCTCCAATATCTAGAATATATAAAGAACTCTTACAACTCCATAAAAAGAAACAACTAACCCAATTTAAAACAGGCAAAGGATCTGAATAGACATTTCTTCAAAGAAGATAAACATATAGCCAATCAGCACATGAAAAGATGTTCAACATCATTAGTAATTAGGATAGAGAAAATCAAAACCACTGAAATACTACTTCACACCCAACAGAATGGCTTCAATCAAAAACACAGAAAATAATGAATGTAGGGGTCAGGACGTGGAGAAATGAGAACCCTTATACAATACTAGTAGAAATTGCCACCACTGTGGAAAACAGTCTGGCAGTTCCTCAAAATGTTAAACAAGGAGTTACCATCTGATCCAGTAATTCCACTCTTAGGTATATACACAAGAGAAATGAAAACATACATCCACACCAAAACTTGTACAGAAATGTTCATAAGCAGTATTATTCATAACAGTCAAAGTGGAAACCCAAATGCCCATCAACAGATGAACGAATAAACAAAATGTGGTGTATCCATTCAATAGAATATTATTCAGCCATAGAAAGGAATGAAATACTAACAAATGCTACAATATGGATGAGCTCTGAAAACATTATACTAAGTAAAAGAAAGCAGTCACCAAGGAACTCATATTGTGTGAGTCTATTTACATGAAATGGACAGAACAGGCAACTCTATGAAAGGCAGAAAGCAGATTAGCGGTTGCCTAGGACTAAGGAAAAGTAGGAGGAATGGTGAACAACCATGAATGTGCAAAGGGTTTCTTTCCGGGGTGATGAGAATATTCTAAAATTAGATTGTGGTTATGTTTACACAACTTTTTGATTATACTAAAAACCACTGAACTGTATATTTTAATGGGTAAATAATGGCATATGAATTATATCTTAATAAAACTGTTTAAAATAAATGAAAATATATTTTTACCCTCATACAATATAAACCAAACTAAGTATAAAGCTTACTGTACTGAATTTTCTACCTCTTCCTGTCCCTCTGTTCTAGGTGATATAGTCAAAGGAGAAAAGGAGAGCTGAATTATTCTTCACCCTGTCTTGCTGACAGGACTAGCATGTTAGGACTAAGAGGCACATGAACTGCCCTGGAGAGTAGTTCTGGTGAGTACCACATGCTAACAGAAAAATTCCTCACTTCTTTGCTCTCTCTTCCATCTATGATCACGCTACTTCACCTCCATTTTTAAAATATCCCATTTGTCAACTCTTCTATAAAGAGTTCCCTGGACAATAGCCCCTCTGCACTCTTGGCTCTGCTTATGGTGTCTAATTAAATGCTTATGCATAGTTGTCTCACAACTGCCCCTCCCACCTTGGTAATGACCTTATCTATCACTGAAACTCATGCTACCTGCTAGACACTATTTAAGGTATTCAATAATGAGGCACCAAATAGAATTTAGTAGTTAGGGCTAATTTTGAGCAATTAAGGGAAGTCAGTTCTTCTCCTGCTGCTTTTCCTGATTTTATTTTTTCCCAATTTATTTTATTATTTTTGAGAGAGAGAGAGAGAGAGAGAGAGAGAGAGAGAGAGAGAGAGAGAGAGAGAGAGAGAGAGAGAGAAACAGAGAGAAGGAGGAGGGCCCAGAGCAGTCTCCATAGTTGTACATCATCAGTTTTCAACATAGGGCCTCCCACATAGGAGGCACACTCCCATGAGCTGGGGGCCGAACCAGGGGCCTCCCACATGGGAAGCTTGCCCTGGCAAGAACCAAACTGGGGCCAAACCCTAGTCCAGCATATGAGTCCACACGGGCTGGGGCCAGACTCAATCCTCATTCAAACCCCAGTACTGCAAGGTGAGCGCTTAGCTCTTTAAGCCATCCCAGCTTCCCCGGGCTTCCTGTTTTACTAACCAATTGACATTTTCAGTTTTTTGCTCTCTGTCTCAACTTCACAATCTCCCCCACCCTGACCTAGGAAAAAAAGAAAACAAACACATGAAACCCACAGATAAACAGTGCACATCTGTGGGCAAAGAGTCCAGCTGGTGGTAACACATCCAAGCCAGCCACCTCACCCACTTGTCTGTATTCTGAGGAGAAAACAGCTCATTCTCTCTTTCGCTGCTGCCTCAGCTCTAATACAGGCCTGCTCCCAGCACCTTGCCAGCCTACTTCACTGCGTCCTACAACTGTGCTAGGAAAAGCAGACACCCTACCGCAGAGGCCTCAGCTTGCTTCTCTTCTCTTGGAGAAGGATAGGAGAAAAACAGGTTTGTGTGTGCAGGCCTACAGATTTGCAGCTTTGAAATATTTGTAGCTTTGGGAATAGTTAGAAAAAGCAAAGTCAGTTCCACTTCTTACATAATGTCCTGCCACCCTCTCAGCCTGAGGAAGACTATAAAAACCTAGGTTAGAACGGTATGTTTCAGAATGTCCTCCCATCTACAGCCCCATTCTCCCTATGTCTCCTGTACCTGCAAAAAGCAAACATGCTCAGAGGCTGAGAAATAACCACAGACAACATATTAAATCCTAACCAATAGTCTCTAAGAAAATGAAAGCCAAACAGAATAAACTCGCCCATATCTCCATACAGTTGAACAAAGTCACGTCCAGTGCCGATCCGTCTTGCAGGGCCCCAGCCACACACAGGCCCCTCCTCCCGGGTGCAGAATGCTTGTCATTCCTTCTCTTCCCAACACCATGCTGTAGATCCACACTTCCTAGACACAACCATGTGACCATACCTACACACAGGCAAGAGAGCACCAAGCTGACAGTAGCTTGCTCCTTATCAGATGACAAGTGTAACTGGGAGCTTTTCAGAGTAATCATTTTAGAGAACTGGGACTGCAACTCCCATGTAAAAGGACCTAGAGAACTGTATCTGCATATCTGCACTAAACTTTTTATTTTCAGGACAAAGTCATTTATTTAAAAAAAACAAAAACATCCCCAATATCCTACTTTTCATGAAAGCCTCCAATCCAGCTGAAAAGTAAATTTCAGAGAATCCTAAAACACAGAGGTAACTTTTCCTATGTATCTTTCAAGACTGGCTTGTTTTACCAGCACTGTTGGTCCATAGTTGGCGGCCATTGGGGTCACAGTCATCCGCCCATTGAATCCCAACCGCCCAGGACTTGCCAGGTTACCCGGCGCTGCCCCATAAAATATAGTTTCTCTCACCAGGCCGCTCTTGTGATGCTTGCTAAAGTGGAGGTGAAAGCAATCACAGGTGAGCTCTCTCTCTGACAGGTCCAAAAACTCAACAGAGGGTCCAGATTCCTGCTCCACCAAGCCACTTGGATACTGGGGTTACCTACATCTCCGGTATAAGGAGTTGCTCTAGAAGCTGAGGGGATGGGAGGTCTAGGGGTGAGAAAAGAATCTACTGGATGGTGACCCCTGTGGTCATTACACCACAGCTTTTAAATATTTTAGCAGTGCTTTTTCTGCCAAATAGTGGCATTCCCAAAGCCCAGCAGGCCTCTGCTCTGAGAACAAAGGTATTAAATTCAGTTATAAAGGCAGAAGGAAAGAGAGACAGGCTGGCTGCACTGTTGGGAGACGTAGGTCCCAAGCCAAGTCTGGCTAAGAATTCACTATGTGCAGACCACTGACCTCTTTTTCATCTGAAAACTAAAGGTATCACTTGCTTTTACCATATCATAAACATGTTCTGGGGTTCAAACAACTTAATAAAGGTGACAGGGCTTTGTAGCATTCGAACACAAATCACAAATATAAGGTAGAGTGGTATCATGCTAGCTCGTGAGAGCAGTTAAACAACTGAACCCAAATGGCAGGAGGCTTGGCCAGTAGGTCCCAACTTTCCCTGGGTTATCTCACTGGATCTTCACACAGCTACGCTACAGATGAGTGAGCCAGGAACCCCCACCCGTCAGGCAGTCTAACACTGGGCTCTTGCTTCCCAGCACTCACAGTAGCAAGGTTTATTTTAGACCTCCAACTAAAGATAGGAGATCGTTGTACAGCAGAATTTGAAATGAGGACTCTGGAAAGATGTGGCACAGCACCCTGCCTCAGGCAGGGAGGTACTTGGGAGTCCACAATATGGATAGAATCCCAGTTCTTACATAAGAGCACAGTGGGTCAGGGAAGCATGGACTCTAGATGAGACCGGGTCTGAACCCTACCTGCTGACTCTGTGATTCTGGGCATGTGACTCGACCTCTGTGCCTCAATGCCCTCGCCTGCAACATGGAGCATGCAATAGAACTTGCCTTTATCACCCTCACAGGGTTATTATGAAAACTTAATGAGTTCATATTCGCAAAGAACTTAAAACCACCCCTGGCTAACAGTAAACACTGTAAGTTTGGTAAATAATTACCTACCTTCCAGAATTCTTGGGAACCGTAAATAAGATGTATATAGTTTGTTTAGCAACGTAACTGCCGGAAGTCAGTCATAATTTAAAAATTAATGAATATAGATTTATAGATAGCTGAGCAAACAATTTACAGTGACTTCAGGCCTCCGATTGCCCAAAGCAAGTTTACTGGGCCCCCTGGTGTTCAAAGTGACCTTCATGGGAGATTGAATTTCCAGACGAGGGCAGTGCAAGCATCTGGGTGGGAGAGCAGTGTCCAGCATGAACTGAACCCTACTGGGTGTGTTGCACTGCTGGGGCACTGAGCACCTGACCTCACTTGAGCCTCACTGCATCTCCACAAGCCCGTGACTGCAGGACCATTCAGCTTCTCTACAGATGAGACCAATACCTGTCCATGGGCACCTGGTCCTCAGGGTAGAGCCAGCACCAAAATGAGATAGGTTGGAACTCCAACGCTCACATACTAACAAAATGCAGAAAGCTCTGGTAACCACAGTCTATAATCAAACAACTTCTGAAAGATGCTCATTGATATACATTTTCTTGCTGTTAATCCTACTTTTAAATAAAGTATAAATGCTCCTTAAAGTGGAAAATTAGCTTTCTGAGGGTAAGAAAGAACCACTGTTGACAGCTAAAACTCAATGAATTGAACAGAAACAGATTCTACATGCATCAGCATGCTATCCAATAGCATTTTATTCTACTGGGAAAAAAAAATCTCTCTGACCTTCCTGAAGAGTTTCACACATATACAGACTTACTTTCTCAAGTAACAGAAAACTATCAAGAAGCAATTGCCTGAAGGAAGACAGACGGCAGAAGAAAAGAACACAGACCTTTATTTTCCAGAAAGGGTTTGAAAGTAACACTGTAAAAGAAAAAACATCCTCCTTAATCCCAATGTTCTGTAAACAGACATTTAAAAAGCTATTTATACAAATCAGAATGTGCCAACTGCCAGAGAAATACATTTCTTCAAATCAAGGAAGGTCTTGCTTCTGGTTTTCTTGAGAAACTTGAGGTTTCAGAAAACAGATTTTTATGACTTTACGCATAAAAATTAGTAATAGTTTGATCTCCAAAACTCTTGAATTCTACTAGGAAAACTGTTCCCACCACCATTATACTAACCACAAACTCTGCGCCTTTTTCACACTAAACTGAACACACAAATATGACATTAACTTAGTCTATCAAGTCCCTGAAGGACATATTGTCCTTCTCACCTTTGCTCTTCATCACTTTGGACCACCAAAGTCTTCCACAATGATAAAGAGCAAAAAGTCCCAAACAGATACATACAATGTTCAACAGTAAACTCTTTACCACCCCCACCCTCCCACCTTTTCTAGCTTACCAAACAGAAAGGAGGCTGCCCTTCCCCATCAAGGCAGCCTCTCTTTTTTTTTTTTTAAAGTTTTATTATATTGTTTTGAGAGAAGCTGAGAGAGAAACAGAGACAGAGAAAGGGAGAGGGCCTAGCGAAGTCTCCATAGTTGTACATCATTAGTTTTTGACATAGTTTCATTCCACACAGGTGGATATGGGGCTGCATGGGATGGGACCGAACTGGGGGGCCTCCCTCATGAGAGGCAAGAACCTTTGCCACCATCCCGGCAGTTACCAGTGTGTGCCACAGTTCAGCATGTGGGTTTGTATGGGCCGGAGCTGGGATTTGAGCCCAGACCTCACAGTTGCAAGGCAAGTGCTCAGCCTGTTGCGCTATCCCAACATCCCGCCCCTCTTGTATGAAACTTTGGGAGGCAGGTAATCCAGAGGAAGAATGTCCTGGAATCCCCCAAGTCTCAAAACATAATTCTGTAATTGGTCCCACTCCTGTAAAGCTCCAGTCAGAGCAGACCACTTTGTTTTCCCAGAAGATGTAGTGACTTTAGGCAAGGTTTCTGGAAGACAAGACATCACAATTAATGTCTGGTGAGGGGGTATACAGAGAAGGACACAGGAACTTTTCAAAATGTCCAGTCACATCTAGACCATCTATCTCCACAGGGGCTGCTGACCTAAAAAAATCATAAAGACCCTGTAGCCAAACTAAAAAAAAAAAAGAAAGAGAGGAAAAAAAAAATCTCTAGAAGAAAAAAAAAGTGTCAAGGAAAATAAAAATATGTATTGCATTTTTCACATAATATTCTGCCAAACACTGTGCCGTAAGACCACACACATTTCTAGACACCACTTCAGGCTGTGTGAGTGGTCAGGTCTCCTGCTACCCTGAAGCAGAGGCTGGGAAAGCAGCAGTGATGAGACTGCTAAGAAGTTGATTGGGGAACAGAGCTGTCAGCCACTTCCAGCAAACTCTACAGGAAGCAAATCTTTGCATTCAATGTGCTAGACTCCCAGCCCTCACCTCCTCTCCAAATGCCTTAACTACAAAGTCTATTTTAGCAATGCTGATTCCTGATCTTAGCGTGCTATTTAGGATTACTCAATTTCAGGTTTCCTGTCCTGTGAAATACTTTACATGAGTTATCAGCAGATAATGTAGTCCTCACCAGCTTCTTGCTAATCATTTTTCCCCCATTGCTAACAGAATGTATCCTCTTCCATTTCCTTGTTCCAACCCAAACCCCTCCCCCTATACCAATTAAAAAAAAAAATCCTTCAAAAGAACTTCTTTCAAGTTCCTGGTCTCCCATCCTCCAAGCTATGGTCCAATAGTTCAATGCCCCCTCAGCAATGCTGTCCCTTTCTCAATGTGATGGCACCACCATTCTTCAGTTATCACAGTACTGTACCTTTCAGATATACAGCATCGGTACCATGATAACCGAAAAAGGACAGTTCAGTCTCATGTCTGCCTGAATATTTCCACCCACACAAAGAGCGCCCACCCCCGCCCCACCTGCAAATGGCCATTATGCTCTCAAGTTTATAAGCACATGTACACACCCCCAGGTGTCAGTGCTCAAACAGCCAGTGTGCAGCAACCTCGTTTAGTGTCAATGGGAAGTGCTTCTTGTACTGTGCTGTTCATAATTCAAGTCTTCTGATGAGTGGCTCTTTCTGAGGAGTGCTTGCTTTAATACCTGCACAGCTTCTAATAATATCCAATGGCCTCAAATTCACCTTAACTATTTCCCTACTCATCCAGTGGTGTTACTATGGACTTTGCTTCTTTCTTCATCTTTCTGGCCAATTCATATCCTATCAACTTGGACAAAAAGATAGTCCTACTTGCCACAGCTAGGGAAGAGAGGGATTAAAAAGCTGACAACAAAATCAGGTTATAATAGAACTAGTTTACCTCCAAAATGGGAAAAGCTCTAAAGCAAAGACAACAGTACTAGCTAATATATCATACAATTATAATGACATGGACATGATGGATGGGATCGATGGAACTACAAGAAAAGAAAGGCAAAACCCTCGTTAATACATGGTAAGAGTGACAACTTCTAGCTCATTTGAGGATCAGGAGAAGCAGGTGTTCACAGAGATGGCTATACGCAGTACAACACCTTGTCACTGCATGCAATTGGGGGATGAAACTTGACAGCATAATAAAGCGAAAGAAAACAACTCACGTGTAGGGAGACAGCGGTCCTAGCAGGACTTTGGACACGTCCTGCTGTCCAAGGGTCATGAGCAACAGAGCCAGGCTTTGGTTTGTCGAGTCCACACATCCACCCTATAAATACAAACACATTTAAAGATTAACCATCGTACCAATCAGAAAGTGGAAAAACCAAGAGAAGAGTCACAGATTCAATATTAAAATGATACAGGTTTTTTAAGAGTAATCTTTATATCAACTAACTTTAGGAGGTTAAACTAAAAGTTAATTGAAACAATTGTATTTGCTGAGACTATCAGAATAAACAGACATCCAAGTTTACTGAGGTGCAGCTTGAGAAAAACACAACTTTCCCTCGGTAATTAAAGCAGCAGAAGGGCATATAAGCAAAAAAGCATAATCAGTTCTAGGAACTTAGAGATAATTAACAAAAGTGAAGTGAATGCCATTTCTATTTATTTAATTTGTCACTGAACACCACAGCCAATCTGACATATAATAAAAGGACCTTTCCCTTTCAAGGCTCTCACTTACTTGTACAATATTCATTCACATTCAAACTGCTTGCCAAGTGACATTAGTTAATCCTCTTTATCTCTCCCTGTGGTGCCTTAAACGTGAAGAACTGTTAAGATCAGATCCCTCTATAACTATTACATACTTATGCACTCTTTCCCCCTAATTTTCCTTCTTTTTATTCCAAATCAATAAGCAGAACAGAATCCCTTTCACAAACGTTCTCTTTATGTACAACAGCTTTGGTTGCCTTTTTTCTTTTATTCTTGAATTTCTCAACCATTTCAGACATTTTGCTTCTACTAGATGCGTTTATATTTGTGGCTTAAAAAAAAGTCTTTTTTTCTGGGATAACTATTTAAAACAATTCAAACTTGCATTGTACACAGTGAAAGCAGGATGACCTTGAATTTCTAAGTATTTTGTAGAAGTCACAAAAAGAACCCAGTGTCTGACCACAGCACATCACTGTCCAAAGCTATTCTCTCCCAGATTTTGAATAGGTGACCACCCACTGCTGTTCACGTCAGTACACTTCTCTCTAAATCAGGGGTCTCCAAACTATGGCCCGCGGGCCTAGGCCCTCTCATCTGGCCCATGGAGACCTTTTTATCTGAATAAAATAATAATAAATAAATAATTAAAAACAACATCTATGTTTTGATTCTTTTTTATTTGGACCTCGAATGTGTAGTCGGCCCCCAAACTGCTGTTTGATAGTTAATGCGGCCTGCGGGCTGAAAAGTTTGAAGACCCCTGCGAATGAGTAAATCAATTCTTACAGACACTCTTTGCTGTCAGACTTCATTTATGACATCACAGTAAGAAAATAGTTTATCCTACTGCTAGCCTTTATGAAAATCTATTGTTCTTCCTAAACTACCTGAGTTAATAAAGGACATTATTTACCTCACTTAACAAATGCTAGGACAAGAAGAATTATAATATATGTATTTCCATCCAAAAAGGAAAACTCGACCTACAGAGAATGGGAGGAACAACAAACTAATTGTTAGTTTCATAAGACTGGCTAATATTAAACTGTTCTCTTCAGACTGCTTCCTATGACTATTCCACCAATGTTGTTATTCCACCCTTCCCAACTGATTTTTATTATGTACTAGAGCAATATTTTAGTGCAATAAATATGTAGGGTCTGTGTACAGGACACCATGAAGGGAATGGCAAAGTTATCCCACCCAACCCTGGCAGAAGATGCAACCCTTATGCCATGTTGCTTTAATCTCACTGCAAAGATGAGATATGAGCATGAACCAGAAACAATGCAAGGTGAGGCCAAAGCTACACAGCAGCTGACAGCTATGGGCAGTGAGACTGCTTGGGGGGGGGGGGGGGGGACTGTCATTTACCCAGCTCCCAAGGGAGGCTTTGGGGAGATGGGGACTTGAACTGGCCCTGGAGGGA
>PVKE010011899.1:0-39290 GCA_004027555.1 Craseonycteris thonglongyai | reverse complement strand
AAAAGAAAAGAAAAGAGAGGCCAGAGAGAAGAGACATGGCTGGAGATGCTGAGTGAGAGAGACAGAAAGAGAGAGAACGAGACAGAGGCTGACTGAGACTCACTTCTACTTGAATGCTGTTTTCTAACGACCCCAGATACCAGGAAGATACACATTCTTCTCTGCTCTCTGCTCCCTGGGGGAAGCTACTGAGGAACACATGTGTGTCTACTATACATTTGTGGCACAGCCTTCGGATTTCTTCTGGAACAGTCCTCCAGAGGTGGTGAGGGAGAAGGGCCGGCAAGTCGAGGATGCTGGAATGGAGGAAGGGGGTGTCTAACAGGGACTTGGAGTGTAAGGTGCCCGTGTGTGATAGGGTAAGGGTGGGACAGAGAGATGCGGCACCGGTTTGAGCACGTTGATTAACACAAGCAAAGCCCCAGTAGTCTCTTCTCAATGGGTGGGCGTGCAAAAACGAGGCTCCACCCACCACCTCCTGCTGGTCTTCCTGTGGTGCTCAATACAGGGCTCTGGACCTGGATTTTAAGCTTGAACTGTCAACAAGCCCACAGAGGCGTATATTCTCCACCAAGTGGTGGGGAAAAGTACCCAAGTTCTGGATGTCCTGTGTCCTTTCATAATACAGACATTCCCTTCAAGATAATGGATGAGGAGGTTATCGGAATTGAGAGAAAGGGTGATTTCCATGGAAATAGTATTAAAAGCTGAATACTTAACATGTGTGCAGAATTGCAAAACCTGGCCCATTGTTCCTCCCCAGATGCCGGTGATGGTCGTGGGAACCATCCAATGAGATGCGCTGGGAACACACAACCTGAGTGGTCCAGGGGGGACTCATCCAGGAAGGAACAAAACCATTCCTGTGAGGGGTCAGGGGCTCAAAAGAACCAGAACCAGCTCTGGAGGTTTCTGAAGCTGGGGATTAGGATGAAAGTGAGCTGGAGGTCAGGAAGCTAGACTCTCCCAGCCCAGGTGCATAGGTTGCCATCTTAACCTCTAATGTCCTAGTGTTAGGAGGTGGGGATTTCGGGAGGTTATTAGGAGATGAAGGGCATATCGTGAATGGGTATTAGTGCCTTTAGAACAGGGACCCAAGAAAGACCCCTCACCCCTTTGGCTATGTGAGGACAGAGTGAGAACTGTCAGTCGGCTCTCAGCAACTTGGAAGAGGGCCTACACTTGACCACCTAGGCACCCTGACCTTGGACATGTGGACTCCAGAACAGTGAGAAGCAAACTGGGGTGTCTTGAAACCACACTGCCTATCATACTTTGCAGCCCAAACTAAAAGCATCCCACCCTGAGGTCTGAATGTGGTGACAGGCTCCCCGGAGCTTTATAAATGCTTCCAAACGCCAACTGGAAATGCCAAACGTCAACTGGAAATGCCAAGTCCCGAGCATTTGGGCTGTCAGTGTCGGGGCTAATCCAGGCCCAGCAGACGTCCCCGGCAGGCTGTCTTTGGGGCCGTTGGAGTTTCTGGTGTAACTGATGAGGCTCACACTACTGTCTGTCTGTCAGGAAATGCTAGAACAATATTCACACTTAGAAAAGGGATGCTTGGTGTTGAGAAAGTTGTGACAGGACCGGTGACTGTGGAGGATCTGTCAAAAGAGCACGTGGGTGTGTCGTGAAAGGGCCAGGATATACAGTTGCACAGGTTACGCACTGCACAACTCTGGGACGGGGTACTGTCAACACCGCAGACCTCAGAGACACGTCTTTTTTTTTTTTTTTTTTTTAACAAGAGTTTTCTACAAAATGGCAGTGTCTTGTTCTAGCAAAATCAGTACATTTGTGACGACTTTATGGCCACGGGAGCCAAGTGTCTCGAGGAAGGGCTGCCTTGTCTGTTTTGCACAAAGACGCTGTGGATTGCTGGTGGAGGAGACCGTGGGCTCTGCTCTGACAGCAAGGACCCTCTTAGCTGATGCAAGTCCCCATCTGCATGGGGACGTTTGGAGTGCTGTGTATTGGACCCAGTATTGCTCTGCCAAAAATTGGGCAACAATTCCGCATCCCACTTTGCTCGGCTGGTCAGAGCGAGCCCCGCCTTTCTCGGGACGTTGCCCTGGACACTCACCTCGGCAGGCAGCAGCGTGTAGGAGTAGAACTGCTTCATTTTGGTCACCAGATCGTCTGTGGAGAAGGTCACATACTCCACGAACTTCCTGTTCAGCAGGAACCAATCCGAGCCGCCATCGACTGCAATGCCTTCTGGGATCCGCCTGTCCCCCAGGCGCCACATGTGGGCGTCACACTCCAGGAAGAGCCGGTCCAGGCCCTGCTTCCGGATGAACCTGGAAGAGACACAGAAACCTGTAGCCTAGGGGCGCCACCCAGAGTCCAAATGAGGTGGTGCAAGCAGGGCAATAGAAGCATGCATGGAGTTCTTACTTTGTGCCCTGCATCCAGCCAGGGGCTCTGCGTTGGCCTTGTCACTTGGTCCTCACAAGTGAGGCAGGTCACTCTTTCCCCCGGAGGCATGTACTATTATTATACCCATTTAACAGATGGGTACACTGACCTTAGAGTGCCTCCCATCGCACGATTTGATGGCAATGATCACCTGCTACCTCTGCTGCCTCTTTAGAGAACTTTGAGATCGTCTTTTCATGCCGTGGATGCCTTGGCAAACATAGCCCGTGCACCCTCATCTTGGAATAATGCTCTTATATAAAAATATATAGGATTACAAAATATTCAAAGAACCCCAAAGTCATGATACAGCCATTCACGTGCTGTTTTGATTCACACCGTAAATGCAGGAGTACAGAATATTTTTGAAAACACCGCATGGATGATAATTACATGTCTGTGTCTTAGCACATGAAATAACAAGATCTTGTGGCAGGTGTACTAGCCACTGTGAGGGTGAGGAAGCGGTGAGCATAAAGGATACTTAGAGGTATGTGCATCAACTATAATGTGATATGAAAATATGTGAGTCCTAGCAGGTACTGCAAATACGACTGTGGTTTGTTCCCTATGTTTAGCCAGACTCCAGTGAGAGTTCAGTAAAAATAAAAATCATTTCCTTTTCATTCCAAGCCATGGGCCCCCTGAATTCTGTCCATGAACCCCAGATGGATAACTCCTGCTCTAGGCTCTATATACAGAGGGTGCCCCAAAACTGTATACACAGTTTTAGAAAAACATTAAAATTGTAATACTCAATATATACCGATAACAAAAGATGAATACAAGTCATGTATGACTTACTGCACTTACAAGAGGTGCTCCAAGCGGTCACCATCAGCATCCACACACTTCTGATGACAGCCAACTACTGTTTGAGCAACACTGACCCAAGTGGCCACTTGTATCGCTGCTCATGTCATTTCCATTGATCGTGCGTCTCACACTTACGAATGTGTGCGATTGTTAGGTGTTGGAGGTTCTGTTGCACACACCTCCACTGTGGTTGTACTTCCACAACATTCTCGCATTTCAAATCCTACTTCAAAATGGTCTTGCGCTCCTCTAACAACCATGTTTCCATCATAGTCTATGATGGTCCTGCCTGTCACATGGTGATGCTAGCATTCGCTGATGAACACCATTCTTGGAGCAAACGTCATACTACACATGGCTGCCATAATTCAATTCAACTTGGAAAAGTAATACATAGATAACATGGCTTAGAATGTGTATACATTTTTCGGGCACCCCTGGTATATGGAATTCTGCAAAGCAGGCTGGGCGGAATTGGCACTTCCTACTTTGTAGATGCAGACGTCAGAAGTCAAAGAGCTGGTAAAATGAGTGTGTTGGGAGGCTGGACGGAGCTAGAACCCAAACTTCTGGCCCAACATCTCAGTGCATTTGCAGTGAGCACTAGTTGCACACAATTCAGTGGCAGGGAGTTCCTGCACAATGTTGTGCAACCGTCACCTCCTATCTAGCTTTGAAATACTTCATCGTCCCAAAGGAGACCCCGTCCATACCCATTAGCGGGCATGCCTCCTCCCCCTCCCCCAGCCCCTGACAACCTCCAAACTGCTCTTTGTATCTATGGATTTGGCTCTTTCCACCCAGCATTACATTTTCAAGGTTCGTCCACATTGTAGCACCTATGGGCGCTTCATTCCTGGTTTCTGGCTACCCAGCACCCTCGTTTTTCTGGGAACCACATTCTGACTTTACTTTGGATAGTCACTAGTCTTCAACTCTCAGTTCATTTGGGTTTATACCTGCTCCCTGTAGCAGGGGTGGAGGTGTGACCCAGTCTGACCAGTTCCATCTGTTTGACTGCTCAGGGACGGGTGAGCTACACAGGCCCAGTCTGAGGTTGGGTCCTGGATTTTGGCTGAATTTACCAGGAAGAATGGCTCTTCTATGGGGATTTTGGCTAGGAGAATGTAAGCCTCGCGCTGCGGGCAGCTGTTTTGTCACCATGAGTACACAGGTTGTCTGACAGTAGAGGTAACATAGGAAGAAAGGGCAGGGAGGCAAGCAGTACGTTGGAGCCCAGGGAAGGTTGATGACTTTTCTGAGGACACAGGGAGGACACATGCAAGGACAGACGCCAACCAGAAGACCCAGGCTTTCAACACCCTGGTCTTGTTCTTTCCCTAAAGCATCCTTCCATGTACAAAATCTAAGCTTGGTCTCACGTGACCACAGGGGTTAGTGACCTGGTGAAGGTTTTCATGATACTCACCATAGCACCCCACAGACACAAAACTCGGCTCTAATTGGCTCATTGAAAGGAGCCCGAGTTTAGGAAAATAAGATCCTACCTTGATTTTGGTGGGTGCTAATTATCCAGTAATGTCTAGTCAGTGCATTGAACCATGCTTAGCACTTTAAAATTTAGTTAATTTATACCAGAACTCAACATGCTCACCAAGGCTAACCGAGAAACAAACAAACACAAGTGTGAGAACTTGCGCCTTTTTTCTTTCCGTGGACCAGTTTTTTTAATTCCATGTTCCATTATGGGGGCTAATAGCACCGTCTTGCAATTTTAATGCAATGCCCCAGACCACATGCAATATTTATGCAGTAATCTCCAAAATGAAATATTCATGGGCTGAGGAGATTGGTGGCTGTATTGACTGTGTTCCAAAGCTGATAAGCTGCAAACGCATGCTCTGGTTAATTATGAGCAATACCAGACATGACCGATTCCCAAGGTCTCAGGAAAGCCCCTGGGTGGAGGGGGCCCCCGGGGACTGAGTCTGCACTTGGAGGAGGGGGTGGGGGCCCAGAGTGAGAGGATCTGGTGGGTGACAGGAATCAGCTGCTTGGGGAGTGACCGGATCGTCCTCCTGCTCTGTGCATTTGCCACAACGTGAGAAGGCAAAGGCTGCACATCAAGGTAAGTCAGTAAACACCTGGGCGTGTCTGTTTAAATGCTGGCTGAAGGGGTGTGGCTCCCTCAGTGCTGTTCCTGGAAGACCTCACCCGGACTTCTGTCCTCACCACGGGCCACCCGAGTGCAAAGCAGGAGCGACCTGCCTTCCCTTCTACGCCCTGGGGCGTGCCTATTTGGGATGCGTGGCTTGCCTTCCTGGGATGTCTCTACTGGCCGATATGGGACAAAGTTTAGCACTCTAGGGTGCTACTGGGACACTGCAGGGACCATGGCTACCAAGCTGAGCAGCAAAGGAAATCAGATGGAAGGTGGGGAGGGGTCCTGGCGGTCGCCTGAGGCAGAAGAGTTCCGTTAAGGAAGCACCTGGAGCCTTTGGCAATGATCTCCCAAAAGGCCGACAATGAAATTTCTCAGTCCAACTCAGCAAACTCCCTGGCTGCAATCCAAGCACCAGCGTTAAGGGTGAAATTGTTCCAGAACTATCTTGTCCTGCACAATGAGTTCTACCAAGAAGACCTCGGCCCCTCAGATTCTACAACATTCTGGGGCAAGAAGGCATGTTAGCAATCGCTAACAGAACTCATTCTACAGACTAAGACACACACACACACACACACACACACACACACACACACACACACACGCACAAGACCAGAGGGATGTATGCTCCAAAGTCATCCAAAGTCACATAGCCTAAAAAAGAAAAATAACAATAACCTCCCCTTCTTCTCGTTTCCTGCCCAGTGACCTTTCACTGAACCCACACTCCTCCTTTGGCATAAACACAACTTAAGCATTTTAGTTAAAACATAGGGGATGTCGGGATAGCTCAGTGGTTGAGCACTTGGCTTGTAGTAATCGTGAGGTCCAGGGTTCAATTCCTGAGCCTGGCTTATGCAGTCCCATAGGCTGAACTGTGGTACAACTGTAACCACCAGGATAGGATGGCTCAGTGGCAAAGTTTCTCGCCTCCCATGCAGGAGGCCCCCAGTTTGGTTCCCGCCCCATGTGGCCCCACATCCACCTGTGTGGAATGAAACCATGTCACAACTAATGATGTACCACTATGGAGACGGCTCTATCTTTTTTCAACTGCTCTCAAACAGTAAAATTAAAAAAAAAGAAAGCAAAGTCAGGAAACAGAGCATGAAAACCACAGCACATGAAGTCAGCCCGCTGTGTGACTAGGCTCACATGTGACAACCACCTAACGTAGGGACCAGGCTTCGGCCTCTGCGGGCCAGACTACCTGATTCAAGTCTTGGCTCTGCACCAACTTGGGGCGACCTGAACACACGATGGCTCCATTTCTCGCGTGGCAAAGGGTGATCAGAAAAATAGCGGCCCCACAGAGTTGGCTTAAATGACAGGATGTATGGAGAGAGCTTGGTGGAAGACTCAGCAGATAGAAACTTCACCAAGATGTTTAAGGTTTTTGGCGTTATCAAGCGAGAACATTTAAATTCCTCTCTTCTTCTGTCCCCCGTGATTTGGCAGACAGGGCTGTAAGTATGATGTCGGCACCTCCAGGGCTAAGGAGAAAGTCTCTATGCCCTGCAAAGCAACAATGACTTCAGCACCCAGGACAGACGCCCAGCGTCCCCACAGTGAACCCCCTGTCTCCTGCTGTTATTTCCCATAGAGGTCACAAGTGACATGGGCCTGGCTCTGTCTAGTACCATGAATACAAAACCCTCCCCTGCTCCTGTGCCCCAAGTCAGATACGAGTCAGCTCATAGGGTCCCCAGTTTGCAGCCCCTGAGGGGCCCCGCTGGCCATTTGTCCCAGGCCTTGGTGGGTTGTACCCCTTCCTGACAGCTGCCACGCCTCTAGTCCATAGTAGCTGTTAGATTAAGGGGTTTGGGGCGTTTCTTCACTCAGCAGAGCTAGAGAGCCCCTTCCATACTCCAGGTCCATGTGCTGAGACTGCGGCTGGGAATAAGAGCAACATCACTCCCGCCCTTCTCTCTCTTTTAGGGAGAAAGAGTCCCCCCTCCAAAAAAAGCCACCCAGGAACAATAACATCTATCATTTACTGAGCACCTGCTCCTTGCTAGGCCCTGTTCCTTGCACCTAATATATATTTTATCTCATTTAGTCTTCACTGTGACCCAACGAGTGTTCACTTTGCATATGAAGGGACAGAGTGGCACAGAGAGGCTGAGTAATTTCCCAAAGACCACACCGCTGGTGAGGGGCCAGGGAGGGATGCCAATGTTCACCACCAGCCTCCGGAGTCCGCGTTCTCAGGCACGAGGCTATCAAAGAGTTCCAAACAAGTACGTGAGGAGACGCCAAGTGCTACAGCCCACGTTCACACATAATGAGACATTTGTGACAAGTGACGGAGAGAACAACTCAGGGCAGTGTCAGAAAATAAAGAGGCGGGACTTCAGGAGTGAAGGCTGCGGGGGAGGCACTGCGGAGGGGCGCACGTAAGCCTGGGAGAAGGACGAGAGGGAAGCAGCGAGGAAGAGTTTCGTGAGCTTTATAGACAGTCTCCGGGAAGCCGGGAGGGCTCAGCGGGTGGAGCACTCGCTTTGCAGCCCCGGGGACCGAGGATCAAATCCCGTCCCTGGCCCGTGTGGACCCATATGCTGAACTGGGGTGTGGCTCCCAGTTTGGTTCTTGTCGGGGACGTGCCTCCCATGCGGGAGGCCCCCCAGCCTGGTTCCCACCCTGCGCAGCCCCCGCCCACCTGTGTGGAATAAAACCCTGTGGAAATCTGATGACGTGCAACTATGGAGACGGCTCTGGGCCTCCCCTTTCTCTCTGTCTCTCTGTTAAAAACAATAAAATAAATCTTAAAAAAGAAAATAAACACCACACCCAATCTCTCAGAGATGACGCTATCCAGCCACGTACTATGAAAAACAGAGGAATCGGTGGCTGGCCTTTTTTTTGCAGGACAGCCCTCCTATTTTCCTTCTGGCCTGTGGTCTAACTTGACTGCGTGTGGTTTTGAAAAAGAAACAGTTCCAAAGGTGAGCTGACCCCCCGGGCGGGGCTCAGGAGAGGGCGTGTGCCCACAGTGCCCACGGGCATGCCCAGCGCTACTTGGATGCGGCTGCCGTGACTCAACCAAACGAAGCCGTGAACGTGCAGCTCGTGATCAACGCGTGGCTTGGGTGTGAACAAAGCTAAGGGGGAAGCAGGCTGCTTGCCCCACCGGGGCTGCGACATTAATTATCGCCTCGCATCAATCAGGGTGCAACACGGCCACTGGGGAGAGCGCTCTGCTCTTGATAAGCAAGTTGGCACTGAAGGGCTTCCCGAAAAGAGATTTGCTTGGAGAGGGTTGCTGGCCAGGCAATTGTGGTGGGTTTGCCAACTTTGAGCGAAACAGTTGCCTGTTTATCCATCGAGATTAGCTCAGTGTCAGAGAGAAGAGGCTGCCAACAGTGCTTAGCTGCCTTTCAGATGCCCAACGGGGGTGGGGTGTCCAGATCTGGGAGCTGGAAGAAGCTTGCTACGTCCCTTGTGACCTGAGGGCTGGGACCTGTCCCAGCTTCCTTCCGGTCTCGCCCGCCTACATGTGACCTGCTCCTTGTTTCCGCGTGAGTCGTAGACTCTGTTTCTAAACAATCCATCGTTGGTGTCGCACCTTCAAGATCCCTCTCCCTTGTCATCAACGTGATACGCACAGCTCACTGCTCCCAGAGCAAGTCCGGAGGTTCCCTCGTTTCGTTCTCACAACGGCGCTATGAGGTGGGTCTCGTTAGAGCCACTGCCACTTTACCGATGAGAAAGCCGACACGCAGGGGGTTGCTGTACCTTACCCGAGGTCACACGCCTAGTGAGTGCTTCGTCTGTGAGCCCCGCCGCCTGGTCCCAGAGCCTGGATACGGAACCCCACCACGTAACAGCATCCACGCGAGGATTCCCTCAATCTGCTTCTCAAAACCGACTCTAACGGCTGTGTCCTAAACTCAGCCTATGCTCAGCGTCGCATCTGTGGAGTCCCAGGCTGGACGGGCTAATTTCATAAATCTTTGTGGACACCCATCGATAGATGCCCAGCGTCCCCAGCGAGCACATTTGTGAACCTCCCTGAGTGACCTCCCACGTCACTGGATAGTCACTGTGGGACAGGCTGGTTGGAAGCAGCAGCGGAAGGAGTTGGCTTCCTTCCCCGACTCGTTTAAAACTCAATTCTGCTTTTAAGCTCGGAGAAGACTGCTTTTCCACCTGTTCACCCCAAGAGCTTCAAACTACGGCTCCTCTCAGATACAGTCGCTGATTGTGGGGTGACAAAAGGACACAGGCCGTAAGAGTCGGACTGGATGGCTGAGCCCTTCAGAGCCGTGGGCCCTGGAACGCCTTCCTGCCAGGCCTTAGTCGCACGCATCTCTAAAATGGGGTGGCAGCTGCCCAGTCAGGCTGCAACGACAAAACCTACCTAAAAGCGCCCGGTGCAGGGCCGTCCCATGGACAGGGCGGACCCCAGTCATCCACAACGGTGACATCACTGTCCCAATTTTATAACGACGAGAAAACAAAGGTGTGGCGATTCGGGGTCCTTGGTTGAAGACCCCCAACTGTCCCATAGCTCTTACCACTCACTGCCCCCCACACTATCTCAGTGCTAAGCACTGGGGCCCTGGTGACCTTGAACTGGGAGGAGAACTTAGATCCACCGACTCAGGACAAGTCCCAGTGGAAACCCCATTCTGGCGGAGGGGAATGACTTCCTTTCCATCTCCCTGCGAGAGGCTTGTGCCCTCACACGGAGGCTAGATCAGGCTGCTAGATTCGGGGGGAACCTCTTGGGCGTGGACGTCAGGAACTCCGGGGGACATGTGCAAACGCCCGCCTGCTCAGGCTGCGAGCGCTCGGCTCTGGGGCCCCCGCATCTGCACGGCCTGCGAGGCTTTCCGGGAAAGGGATAACTGTGCTCCGCGTCCACCAACACGGCCCGTCACTCCAGTTTGGGTGGAAAGCAAGTAGCAGCCGCGAACACAACACTCCCCTTCACTTAAGTCCAGGGGCAGCTAGGACCAACGTGGCAGCTATTCAAACCCGCGTTAGCCTCCGTGCCATCTCTTTGCGGCAGGACCTGGACGTCCCAGTTGGCTGCTAAAGGAACAGAAGGTCACACGCTGCACTTAGAAGGCACGTGGAATTAAGAACGAGGCAACCCTGTGGTCGGTTTTCTGTCTCTCTGCTGGCTTGCGTCCCTACCCATCTCTCTGTCTTTGAAGGTCTCTGTCTCGGTCACATCGTCTTTTCCAAGGGCTGACCCATGAGCATGGAGCATCAGAAGGGGCAAGGACCTTCCTGTGGTTTAAGATGGTCTGAAATCTGGATTTTCATGCGAAATACTGCTGTTTTTAAATGGGGCTATTCCTGTATGTTTTCTGGGGATGAGCCATCCCCTTGTATAAGACGACTCTTGCTTCCTAACCCAACCGGAAGACAGCCATGCACGGGTTACTCCCATGGATAAGACGACCCTCGATTTGTAGTCGAACAATTTTAGACAGAAGTGTCGTCTTCTACACGGAAAGATACGGTAATTTTCGAAGGCAGCACCTGAATGAAACAAAACCACACAAAGCAAAACCAAGCAAAGCAAAACAAAGCAAAGCAAGCAAAACAAAACAAAGAAAAACAAAGCAAAGCAAAGCCAAACCAAACCAACACAAGGGTTGAACAAAACACACCAACAAGCTAAAATGACCCGATGAACAGCCGGCCAGGTTCCACTCTGAGTGTAACTCTAACGAAAGGCTCTAAGATGACAGAGTGACCCTGGGCCTCTTCTTAATGGTGTTCACCTCTGGATGGTGGAGCCGATCATGTGACCTCACAGGGGCCACTCAAGCCTGCGTCCCTTCTAGCTGATCGCTGGCCGTGGAGGTTAAGACTCAGCTGAAAGCTTGACTTGCTGGGCTATGACCCGGCTCTGCTCCTGTTCATGAGGGGAGCGCAACGGGTCCGAACTGGGCTGGGGGTGCCTTGAATCCCTGCCCTGTCTTGGGTGGCAAGAGATGAGGGCACAGGGCTCAAGTTGGGGTACCTGCATCCAACTCCACACTGGCAGGAGACTCCCACTAGGAGGTAAATCCACGGGAGTGAGGATTTGGTTCTGTTGGCTCCTAGAAGGATGCCTGGCACATGTTTGGCACTTGGCAAACATCTGTTGAATGACTGGCTGTCCAAATGATGGATCCAGGAACGTCCCTTAAACTGTGGGCTTCAATCTTCCCTCCAATACAATGGGAATGAATAACGGCTGCCCTCCTGACCACCCGGGGACTCACAGAAGCACTTGGCTAAAAGCTGTTAGGGGCTAAGACATGATGGGAAACCTTCACTATTGTCTCGGTCCTTGGCTGACAGGAGGGGCCCCTTCAGATCCTACCCGGGACGAGCCAGGCCCCCCGTGCCTGCTGTTTCGCCCACCCTCAACTTTTCTCTGGCTGCACCTAAGCAGCCTTGGGGGAAGCCCCCACACGATCACTCAGGCTTTCATTTGCATTTTGCACAAAGGTAAGAGGAGGACGGATGTCCTACCTTGCATTGTCCCGGCCGTGCGACTTCAAGAAATTCATGTCTCGGTATCGGGAGAGAAAGGCCACCAGCTGGTCATTTGTCCTGTGGAAGCAAATTGAGAGGAAAGTCAGGGTCGTCTACAGACCACAGGAGACTGAGTTTGGGCTCTCTTCATGGTCACGGAGAACAGGCTGATGGGGCACACTCTCCCGTGAGTTTCCATCACTAGGATGACCACACACTACACGAATGTGGATCATTTGTGTTCCGTCTCCTACATACGCCATATACTGTGAACTCCTTGAGGCTACACGTAGGATCTTCCTGGTTTTAGAATCTCAAATGCCCAGCACTGGGCTTGGCAAGTCTTTTCTCTTCGTTGGCTTTTTAGATCTATTTTACTGTTTTTGACAGAGACAGAGAGAGAGAGAGCAAAAGAGAGAGAGAGACAGAGAGAAGGGGGAGGGTCCAGAGCAGTTTACATAGTTGTGCGTCATCATAGTTGTGCGACATAGTTTCGTTCTACACAGGTGGGCTGGGGCTGATCAGGGTGGGAACTGAACTGGGGGCCTCCTGCATGGGAAATACACCGCAGTTCAGCATGTGGGTCTACACGGGCCGGGGCCAGGATTTGACCCTCAGTCCCCGAGGCTACAAAGTGAGCGCTCAACCTGCTGAGCCATCCTGCTTCCCCAGCAAATCTTAAATCATCAGTGTGTAGCCCAATCCCAGATACCCAGCAACCCCAGGGCCTTTGCACTTGCTGTGCTTGGGAACTTCCACCTGGTAGTTGCCATTACTAGCTTGCTATTGTTAGCCAGGCCCTTTTTCAACTATCATCTCAACAGAGAGATCTTTCATGGCCACCCACACTCCCCTTCTATACCTTCATCATTTCACTCTACTTACTTCACTCTCTTATCGCCATCTGAAAGCTTGACATTTGCTTATGTTAGCATTTAAGTTCCAGGAGGACAGACCCACCTCAGACTTGCTTATTGTTGGCACACAGTAGGAGCTACATGAATGTTTGATGGAGGAATGAACGAATACCAAGTCCTCAAGAACCACATTGGGCAGCTGACTGAGCTTTAGCAGCTATGACGTGTGTGGCAAATGGATGACGCTGTTCCCAGCATTGTTATCCCAAATTTATCGCCATCAGCCCCGGCACCTGTGGTGCCGTCACAGCTAATCAGTGGGTGCATGCAGCTGTGACAAGATTTGCAAAGGCAGTCACACAGGTCTCCATCTGCCAGAAATGCAGTGGCCTCCTCCAAACAGGCAACGTGCTGTAGTGACATCTCCTTTACCAGCAGGCTTCTCTGCTGGGCGGGGTTTATTGGTTTCATTCGGAAGGAAAGGGTTAACCATGGTTTCCAAAGGGGGAGAACCTGAAGGCTGCGGAGAGGAAGATTTGTGGGGACAGAAGGGAGGCTAGACCTTTGGGAGGCAGGTGGGTGACAGGATCCCAGATCCACTCCCCACCCAGCTGCGCCTGCTCCAGGGTGATCCATTTCACTTCTTCTGAACTCGCTGGGCTACCCAGCGCCAGAAGCTTCTCTGTGCTGACCCATCTGTTGCAAATGCCCAACCTGGTGGGCGTAAGGGGCATGCAGGAGATGCCCAATCAGTGAGTGCAAGCCGCTCCACTCCTCTGCTTCCCACCATCTGGTCCAAGCCGCCCCACCCCCCAGCACCCCTTCATGTCTCTAAAACCCCTTGCAGCCTCCCAGCACTGCCAAGTTCCCGTTCTGGGACTGACCAGCTCAGAAACCAGCGGAGGGGCACACAGACCCGTTCAGAGATGCTGCGCATTGCCCGTGTCCTACCCTGTCCCTGAAAGGAGCACCGACTCAAAACCAGCCATCCCAGCCGCCGCCGCCGGCTCCCGAAACACCGCGGGCGTCTGCCGGGAGCTGAATCCAGCAGAAGTGCACACAGCGAAGCCCTGCGGGGGTGCACAGAGGGGAACCCCGGGGGCAGGGACACAAACGCCCCCTGGGCCGCATCTGCACAGTGGCGCGTCTCCGTGTGGACAGACCGCATTGGAGCCCAGCAGGGTGAAGCCCACGCGTGCCCTACGCCCAGGCACGGTAGTCTGTGGGCAGACAGGGCCTCCGGAAGCGGCTGGGGGAGGTGTGAACGAAAGCGGCCTATAAAAGAAAGAAATGAAGGCAGCTCCTTCAGACGAGGCCCATTTCCATCTCCTGCGTCTCAGCAGTTCCTATTTAGCCACCCCGGCTACTCTCTGCCACAGTTCATTATGACCCTTCTGATGAATAGGGGACAAGTTAACCTCTGAATGAGTCCCTGGCAGCTGGCATAATAAATAGGGACCTCTCCGCGGCCTGGCTGGGAGGATGGGAGGGGCTGGGCTGGGGTCCCTGGGCCCCCTTCTCTCTGAGCCTCAGTCCTCCCCGGCTCAGCCCTTGCAGCTTCATTTGGCGACCCCAGAAAGCGCCTTTCAGGCCCCTCCGGAGCTGAGGCCATTTTCACATTAATCGCTTCACCAAGTCCCCAGCTGACGGGGATGAATAGGCGCTTAGAGAATTTACTTAGCCATGCTTCCACATGACATCCTCTCAAAAGAGGACATCGCGGGGGAGGGGGCAGACCGGGGGTGGGGTGGGGGTGGGGGCTGCGGATTCCAGGCCCAGAGCTTGTGGGGAAAGCCGCTGGGAGGCGGGATGCTGAGTGTTTGGTGGCAGGGACCGCTCCTCTCCCTCTGGGGCCCCGGAGGTGGGGGCGGGGCCCTCGCTGTCCATTGTGTGTGTAAAAATCCTCCACGGAATGCTAAAGCCCGCCTCCCCAACCCTTCTCTCAGGGGAGATGGAATGCAGCTGGGGACCCAGTTTTCCTATGGGTGCTGTCAGAAGCCTCTCGATAATTGCCTCCATAATATTTAGTCCTCTCCGGGTAATTAACAGCTTGCGACGTGTTGACATTTTACCCAGTTCCAGGCACCATCTCCTCTCTCTTCCTCTCACACACGTCTCACACTCCCTCTTTCCGGTGGAGTCATTTGCTAAGAGGCTCCCACCGCTCATCCCTCCAGGCGGCCCCCTCGCTGGCTTCTTTGCACCTGTTGCGGGAGCTATTAGAAAACCCGCCTCTTCGTCTGTCCGGGTGCCCAGTGATTCATGGTCCTGACTCTGGGGCCCATCGCTGTAGCTTTTGGAGCCGCTGGGACATCTTTGTTTTCCTAAACATGTTCGTTTTCAATAGACAGACACTAACATCAGTGGATCGGGACCGTCTGGGAGGGTGGGCTGCAATGAATCCACCAGGGAATACTAAATTGGAGCTCCGCCACCACTCCTGGGATGCCTGCCATGCCCTGGGCCCCGGGCGAATGTCTGCTCCACCTTATTGCGGGTAGTAGTCACAAACATGGTGTCCCGACACTGCTTCACCCGCGGAGACACCGAGAAGTCCTGCTTGTTGAGTGAAGAATCGGGATTAGAACCTGCTTCCAATCGTCAGCACTCATGCTTTTGACTACCAGACCGACTCGACCCCCAGAGGCGTGAGTGAACGGGTGAGTGAGTGAATGAATGAATGAATGAGTGAATTGCCTGCCGGGGCTCGCATGCCACCCCATTTGGAGTCTGGTCTTCGCACCCAGAGCAGCCGCCACCCTGTTATGGGTCAGGCAGTACCTCCGGCTTCCCGCTCTATACCTACGGTGCAAAAATCGGCTTCTTCAACACGGCTCCCAGAAGCAGCTGGCACCTGTCTGGCCCCCACTAGAAAAAAGCCCAACACGGAGCCAATGCCACTTCTCTGGGTCCCTGCTGTCCCCCATGCTGGGGCCTCGGCTCTCCTTCTCTGACAGCGGAGGCTGAGGAAAATCTGCCAGGGATGCTCACGATCCGTGGTGAGGCTGAGAGGCTCAGGCCAAACTTAAGCACCAAGGTTTCTGTGAATGTCCATTGTACGTCCTGGATTAGCGTTAATCCTGTGCAACAAGAACGAAACGACTTAGGTACCATCCTCGCAATCATCAGGAAAATGGTCATTCTGGTCACTCTCTGGATTCCGGGGTTCTGATGAGGACCCTCAGTTGAGCAGGGCCTTAGTTAGTCGCTCAATACACGCAAGGAACGAATGTTGAATGAATTCCCCACGGCTGTGCCAAGCCCCGCAAATGGAACTTCCCAACTCACACAGAACCCCAAGGCAGACAGACACACAGACGGGCCCCGCTGAGATGGGCCCGACTGAGTGGCAGCCAACTGTCCCCTGCAGGTGGCCAGGTTGGAAGCTTGCCTCTGTGGCTTCCTTGCTGTGTGACCTTGCAGTGTGACTTTACCCCTCTGAGCCTCAGGTTCCTTGTCTGAGTTGGGCAAAGACTTCATGATGTCACTGCTCTGGTTCCTTCCCTCTGAGGGAGGGACCGAGTGGCTGGCTTCCACGGGGACACTGCCGATGCACGCGGTTGTCAGGGGTTTCCCCAGGGGAGCAGCAGCCCTTGAGAAGTCAGTAGGGTCCAAGACCTCAAGAGGAACTCCGAGACCAAGCTCCCTCTGGTCAGTTCCCCACAGGGATGAGATTGACCCAGAAAGCAAACCCACATAGAGAAGCTGGAATTCCTTTCCCCCTACTTTGTCTTCTTACTAGTTCTTCCCCTTCTCTCTTAAGGAGCTAAACCACGGACATTAAGAAGTCACCATAGGGGATGCTGGGATAGCTCAGCAGGTTAGGTGCTTGCTTTGCAACTATGACATTCGGGGATTGAATCCATGCCTGAGCCCGTGCAACCCCATGTGCTGCACTGAGGTGCAGCTGGGAACCACCGGGATGGCGGGGAAGGTTCTCGCCTCCCATACAGGGGAGCCCCCAGTTCAGTTCCTGCCCTGCACGGCCCCACACCCACCTGTGTGGAAGAAAACCACGTCACAACTAATAATGTACAACGAGGGAGACCGCTCCCCCCCGCCACCCCTTCTCTCAAACAAACTCAATCTTTAGGGAAAAAAAGAAGCCACACAATACCCACAATAATCGAATACAGTTGTTCAAACAAAAGCTTGTACATGAATATTCACGGCAGCTCTGCTCAGAAGGGCCCCACAGAGGAAATAACCTAAACACCATGAATGGCTGACTGGATAAACCAGACGTGGTCTCTCTGTACAGCGAAATAGTCTCCAGCCATACAATGGAATGAAATACTGGCACAGGCCACAGCGTGGATGCACCCTGCGAACATCATGGCCCGTGAGAGCAGCCAGACACCAAAGGCCACATGCTGCGTGATTCCTTTCATGTGAAGCATCCAGAATATGGGCAAATCCATGGAGCTAAGGCAGATCGGTGAGTGCCAGTCAGGGGCAGACACAGAGAGCAACTGTTTAATGGGTACGGGGTGACTGAAGAGTTGCTTTGGGGATGATTAAAACATCTGGAACTAGATGGTCACAATGGTTGCTCAACATGGAAGGTTGCGAACGCCACCGATGGTACGTTTATGTGATGCGGATCTTGCCATAATAAAACAGTTTACCAGCTGACTCTTCAAATGTCAGAGAGAGAAAATAATAGCGATAACACAACAGGGGCACGCAGCCTGGCGTAGAGTGGTTACCTGAGGTGTAATGGGCATGCCCGCTAGAGCAAACACTAGCAGTCACGCTGCCACTTCTCCACAGCCTGCTACAGGTCTCTACTCATTGTTACTCCCCCTTTTCCCACCGCCAAACCATTAATGAGGAACGAACGCAATCTCACCAGGGCGCTTTCTAGCAACATACTTTGGCAAGGGTAACCTGCTGCTTTGGGGATAAACCGGGGGTCCTTAACATGGCTCTCCGGGTCCCATATCATCTGGGCCGGACTAGCTCTCTGACCTTATTCTCCCAGCTTATCCTTTTCCTACACCCTGTCCACACACGCCTTCCTTGACGTGCCCCGTGGCCTGTGTTTCCTCGTGACTCAGGACCTTTGCATGTGCAGCTCCCGCTGGCTGGAACACGCATCCCTTGTTATTATTGTATTTTCCGTGAATTCGTCCTTTTCTGTCACCTCTCAGCTGACTCCTTAGAAGAGATTCTATGTCTGTCCTTCCTGTATGATATGCATGGGAACTTCCTTCCCGGTAATGTCATGAAGATGTACGTATTTAACGGCCGAATCCGTGAGGGCAGAGAAGTTAACTACCCTACTGATGGCTCTAACCCCAGGCCCTACCAAATACCTGGCACACAGCCGTTTCCCAATAAGCGTGCATTGACTAAGTGTACAAATGAGTGAAACAATCAATGGCGAGGTGCTAACGCTGATGTTTCATGAGAAGACATTACATGTCAGGGGGTCGTCACCTGGACTAGACATTTCTCTTTCTCTTCCGAAGTTGGCATTGCAACCGGTGGCAGTCTCCTGAGACAAATGACAGTAGGAGAGCCCAGTAGGCACATTGCGACAGAAAGATGGCAGGGAAGCCGACGCAGGATCAGCCGGATTTATAGGAACAGCACGAGGCCTCTCTGAGCATTAGCTAGCATGAAGGCATTAGTCAGCAACTCGCAGGGCCAGCCAAGGGGAGATAAACGCGCCCTGTGCCCTCAGGGGGAGCAGGAAGCTGGATCCAGGCTGAAATGGATGAGTCTTGGGGTTCGGCGTCATTAACCTTTTTGATTCAGATTGAGGAAGCTGGGGCAGGGTGAATTCCAGGGCTAATGAGCACGAGAGATCTCTGAAGGGTCTATGCAGAGAAGGACTGGGTGGGACGAACACACAGTCCACTCGAGCTGACACATACTATGGGGAGCTGGGCAGGCCTATGGTCATGCGGGGCCCTCTGCCAATGAACTGCCTGTCTCTTCTCGGCTGGCCCCGGTCAGGTGACACAAATGGGCAAGGCATAGTTCATGGGCTCCTTCCAGCTCCAGGTCAGCACTGAGAAGCCAGGCAGGTTGTGGGGAAATAAAGGCAGAGGAGCCAGTTGTTTTCTGTTGAGTCCGGACGCCCTGGGGCCAGGGCGGGTTGGACCAGAAGACCTTGGGAATCTCGACCAAGCTTTCTCTGTCCAGGGTCCTGAAATTGGAGGCACAGGAGCATCACAAGCTGGCTATTGGGTTGACGGAATCATGAGCCACCACGCAGGAAAGACCACGCGTGGGAAGACGGGTGGGTGGGTCGGGAATTAACTTTGCAAGGGCCGACACAGGTGTGTTCTGGGCAAGGCCATGATCTGAAATGTGGGAGATCTGGCAGAACGGTCTAGTAGTGCAAGGAGCTGTGCACTATGGCCCACCACTTGCTTGTGTAAATAAAGTTTTATTGGAACCCAGTCATGTACATAGTCTCTAGGGTTGCCTATTGCTACAATGGTAGAATTGCATCATTGTGACAGAGACCGGAAGGCCCGAAAAACCTAAAATATGTACTATCTGGCCCTTCATAAAAAAAGGTTGCTGATCCCTACTGTTATCATGTTTCTCTCTTTTTGGTCCTTCATAGAACTTCCTCCCGACTTTTTCCATATCCATCTTATCAAGGCATCTTTCTGGCCTCCCTCCCTCCTGCCATACAGCACCTGGGATAGAGCAGGTGCTCAGGGAATTTGCCGAATGATGGAAGGGCTACTCACCCCTTGCATTACTGCTTTGCTGACATTTAGATGAGCTATTCTTTGAAGGAGACTTAGGCTTCAGAATTCTGAGGTATGCTCGGTTTCCCTCAGATGCATTAAGATAGGTCAATATTGGGGGTGCTGGGATAGCTCAGCGGTTGGGCACTTGCTTTGCAATTGTGAGGGCCGGGGTTTGATTCCCAGCCCTGGTCCGTGCAAACCCATAGGCTGAACTGTGGGGTAACTGGTAACTACTGGGATGGCTCAGCGGTGAAGGTTCTTGCCTCCCATGAGGGAGGCCCCCAGTTCAGTGCCTGCCCTGCATGACCCCACATCCATGAAGCCATGTCACAACTGATGATGTACAACTATGGAGACTGCTCTGGGCCCTCCCCCTTCTCTCTCTCTCTTTCCATCTCTCTCAGTTTCCCTCAAACAATAAATAAAAAAATATATAGATAAATATTGACATTTAAAAAAACTTGCCTGCCAACCACTTTAAATCATCTTGGGCACCCCAAGGGGTCAGTGGGGAACCCGGGCCTGTGATTAAGGACCCGGGTGGGCTGAAGCCTGAACTCCAGCCCTCACTAGGTGAGTGACTGTGGGTGAGTTCCTCGCATTCCCCTCTCTCTTAAATGGGGTGACTGACAAAGCTCTCCTCTCACCAGGCAGCTGAGAAATTAGATGAGACTGAAGGAGCACTTAGCTTAGCACCCTGCACACACTCAGGGTGGGAGGGAAAGAGTTGGGGACAAAGCACCTCGCTGGGGACTGCAGCCACGACTCTCAGGGGAGCCCCTTTCAGACACTGCCCCCTTCCATCCCGACCCCCCGGGAGCTGAACATTCCCACAATGGCCTGGGAGGCCATTTAGATTAACGGGACAATTGAGCCGGAGGTGTTCCGAGAACACATTGTTTCAGATCACCTGTTAGAAACGTCCCCAGGGCAGCAAACTTTAAAGCAAACATTGACTGTAATCAAAATCCGCTTTGCTCTTACACTGCGTCCCGGCACCCCCAAGACGCAATTACACCGAGAAAAAAGGGGCGATGCTTGTGCCCCTGGCTGTGTCATTGGCCGAGTAATGTTGACTGATGACAACAATTAAATGGCACCAAAGGAGTATGCTTCTCTAGAGGAGGGAAGGACACAAGTGACAGGCGGTGGCTCTCAGGGGCACCGCTTCCATTCTTCTTCTTCAAGAGAACAACACGTGGTGTGTGACCCACTCCACCCCTCACCCCACGAAACTGGCTGGTGCCCAGGGGTCACTCCTCCGTCACCCTCCACGTTCCGATGAGACAGGGCTGTGGGCACTGGGCCAAGGCAGGCATCCGGGTTCTGGAGGCTCAACCGGGGGTGCGAGGGTGGGGGGACTGTTTCACTGCAGATGGACAGAATGGGGAGGACGCAGGGGCTGGGCCGAGGACGTCGCTCCCTGACCTGACTTCTATTCTGTGACTCCCAAGGCTGCCACACCGTCTGGGGTGGCTTGGGGTGGCCTCCAGGCTGGTCAGAGAGGCTACCTGAGCTGGGGGACGGGGTCAGGGGTCATGAGGTAGAGGAGGGGGGTCTCCAGGTAGAACTTTGGGGGTGGGGAGAGTTTCCAGCTTGAACCCTCGATGCGAGGGTGGCCGCATTGACTCAAGAGTCCGTGAATGTGAGAAGCATAGTATTGTGTGTTCAGCCCACTGTGTTCATAAAGGGCTGATCCACACAACACCAAGGCTGCCTTCCAACAACCTGGGCAGAGAGGGGCAATGGGGACCAGCGTGCATCCAAAGCCAGCTCGACGCTAAGCAACCGCCTGTTGAACATACTGGACAAACGCAACGCACGGGCAGCCTGGGATCCGGCGAGACCACCCAGGTGGCAGGGGGTGGGGAGACGGCATTGGTTTCTGGACTGGTGGCATCCGCTCCCTCTTCTTTCTTAGCTGCTCTATCATCCGCTCTCGTGGAAGCATTTCTGCCCCAAGACCCCAAACGTAAGGCTCACCAGGGCAGCCGTTTCTTACTGGTTTGGCTCACAACTCCATTTGGGTGTCCCGAACGGTGCTGCTTCCTGTGAGCGGTTTACATGTAGATTCAGATCCAACTGAATGTAAAAGGCAGTTCCTCACAGCACGTTTCCAGCCCCCCTGGGCCATGGGGTACTTGTAGCTGCTGCCTTCAGCGACAGTGTTAGAACATTTCCGTCACTACAGGAAGCTCCGTGGAGCAGCTCTGGTCTGTGGTCTACAACACCATCTAGTCGGCTCTCAATAAGCCTGCGGTGACTGAATGAATGAATGAGTGAATGACCGACATGCTCTACTCTCTGCTGGCCAAAGAGTGGACCTGCGACTCAGGATAAAACCATCCAACTCTTCCCCCCGGAACTTAGAATGTTTCTTTTTTAGTAACAAAAGAACAAAAATGGCAAACAAACCGACAACATGACTGGAACGTGTTTCACCCAAACAGTGGCACCCCTTTGGTGAAATAGCCACGTCAGCCCAGCCCTCTGTTCTGCCACCTTTCAGCCTGATTACGTGAACTCCGCCGTCTTTCCAGAAAGGTCCTTCCTTATCTGCATGGGCCAAGACAGTGTTCTAAACCAGTAGGACCACTCCTGGCTTCCCCAGGAGCCGTGGTGTCTTTAACCGAGTCCCGTGAGAGCTGCAAGACCTGCAGCCTTGTTCCATTTGCTTGGGGGACACTTGGGGTCAACCCTTCCCCCTGGAAGCCTGGAGAGATGTCCGACCCCAAATGGGGCGGAGGAGATTCCTCTTTTGCTATTGGATGCAAACAAAACTGCTCAGGACACAATTGCTGGCAGGTTTTTCCAGTTTTCTCATGAACAACAGCTGGAGTAGAACATCCCTTCTGACTGGCACATGGTCTAGGGAAGGCTTTGCACGGGGGTGGTGTCACACCAGGGTTTGGGGGAATCCAGGATAGAGCGTGTGCATCTCTGAACATCCAAAGAGCAAAAGTGGTTGGATGTGGAGAAAGTGGCCAACAAAGGACAGGGTCACACCCAACAATCTGGGCGTCAGGCGCTCGGATACAACGTCCTCTGATGGACGGAGGCTAATAGCATAGCATGTGCTTGAAAGTTAGTACCGGAATTAATTAGGTGATGGATGTCTACGTCTCACCTGGCCCACTGGTTTTGTATCCTCACTGTGTATCCCGATCCCCTGGAGCGTTGACGAGTATACAAGGGGGACCAGAAAAGCCCAGAATGATCTTCCGGAAGACGGGCCCCTCGTAGAGCAGGCTTCCCCGGCTAGGTGACGTTCTAGGAACCCATCTGCATCCGTGGACCCGCTGGCGTGGTTGTGAGAAGCTGCACTCGGTTTCCGGGAATTATTTTTGGAGACGTTCACCGTTTGCACATTTCACGATGGGTGATTGACACGAACAACGTGCGCATGACAACACACCTGCCTACACCGTGCTGAATGCTCAGCCGTTTTTGACCAGAAATGGTGTGACCCCCCCATGCCACACCCTCCTCATTCATGTGATCTCGCCCCGAGTAACTTTTTTTTTGTTTCTCTGGATGAAAAAATTCCTCAGGGGGAAACATTTTGCCGATGTGGGAGAGAGAAAACAAAACGGCAGAAGCCCCCAAAGGCATCAGAATCAATGAGTTCAAAAATTGTGTTGAGCTTTGGACAAAGCATCTCATCAGGTGTAGTGCGTCCAACAGAGAGGACTTTGAAAGTGACTGAAGTTCACACAGGGGAGAATAAACAGACAATTTTTTTATAAGTACATTCCGTTGTGTTCTGGGTCCCTCCTCTCATGTACATTCCTGCCTCCCACAAGGAATTTTTATTCAACTGGTCGGGGCTGGAGTCCTCACATTTTAAAGAAAACATCTGCGAACCGTGGGGAACCCTGTGGAGGGGCCCGGGCTGCCTTGCTTCCTGCTGAACCCCCAGAGCTGGCTGCTCGGTGGGTGCTCAGGAAATGACCGCGGGAAGAAGGATGGGAGGGTACCAGCTCCACCCCGACACACGGCCAGAGGACGTGTCTGTAAGAACTGCCGTCAGAGTGGGCTCTCAGCATTGCCCCCTCCAGAAGCGGCTGGGGACCTCGGAGAGCACCCAGAACAGCACCTCGGACAGCGCCATGCATCGCGGTTGGGGAGAGTCGGGGGGAGGGGGTTGGGTAGCTGCTTCCTGCCCGGGTCCCAGCATGGGGTGATGGATGGCTGTACTGGGTATCTCCCTCCCCAAACTCACATCCACCTAAAACCTCAGAAGGTGACCTTATTTGGAAATAGGGGCGTTCACCAACAAGGGGGTTCTATGCCTTTTTCCCTTGAAACATTAGTCTCCACAGTCCAACGTTGCTTTCCCCGCTTTTGAGAGAGGTGTGAGTTTAAGGAACGTTGGGCTGGTCTGTTCCCGGATAATGAGAACAAGAAAAGTAATTTGGGGAAGCCAGGATGGCTCAGTGGGCTAGGCGCTCACTTTGCAGCGCCGGGGACCAAGGATCGAGTCCCGGCCCCGGCCCGTGCGGAACCATATGCTGAACTGGGGGTTCCCCCAGTTTAGTTCTCTCTCTGTCTCTGTCTCTGTCAAAAACAATAAAATAAATAAATAAATAAAAGACTATTATTAAAAGAAAAAAAAAGAAAAGAAAAGCAATTCGGTTGATGAGTGAGTCCAGCCTGCGGAGGCCACTCTCTCCGCACCCCCAGGACGGTCACAGCCTGTGATTTTTGAGCACTTTCAATGTGTCGGGCTCCGTGCTCAGCACTTGCCATGTGGTATGTTCTTTAATCTTCCTAACAGCCCCGTGGGCTAGGTCCTAACATTGTAGATGCAGAAAGCTGAAGTCAGACTGCACGTGACAGAGCTAAACAAGGCTAAGGACCACGACAGACCAGCGAGCTCTTACTACCTATGACGGGGAGGGTCTGGCCCCCCTCACAGCCGGGCAGCACACACGGGGCCCAGGGCCAGGAGATCAAACCCTCAAGGGCTCAGAGCAGTCATGTCGGGCGGGCTCTGCCCTCGGGGGTCCCCCAAGTCTTCAGAGCCTCTCTGAAGCTTCCGCTTGGGCACTTCTGCCCCTTGGAGAAGGCTCCTGAGTTCACCCACCCTTCCCGGGATGGGAGAAGTGGTTCTGGAAGCCCCAGATGGAGCGGCAGATGGGAACTGGAAGTCTATCAGAGCTGCCCGGGATAAAACCGTTCATCTGCAAAATTCATATGTTTCTGTGTGGGGAGCCTTCGCGGAGACAACAGTGAGGGGAGCGGCCGTGCTTGACACATGAGGCGCCTCTGGCCATCGGGCTGGCAAAGTGCAGTGGGCAGGAGGGCTGGGGGTGGGCACGGAAGTGACAGAAGCCAGGGGTGAGGGACAGGCAGGCAGGGAGACCTGCAGCACAAAGCTGGAAATGCTGGAAATAGGGTGGCTTTCTTGTCTGAACCCCAACCAGGCTGAGCACATGGCCTGAGAAAGGATGTCTGAACCCCCAACCAGACTGAGCACATGGTCTGAGAAAGGACTTCTGAGCCCCAAACAGGCTGGGCACATGGTCTGAGAAAAAATTTCTGAACCCCAAAATGAATTGGGCACATGGCCTGAGGATTTCTGAGCCCCCAAACAGATTGGGCACATGGCCTGAGGATTACTGAACCCCCAAAGAGGCTGGGAACAATGGTCTGAGCAAGGATTTCTGAACCCCCAGGGGCCATGGTCTGAGGAAGGATTTCTGAACCCCCAGAGGCTGGGAACATGGTCTGAGTAAGGATTTCTGAACCCCAAACAGGCCAGGCACATGGTCTGAGGAAGGATTTCTGAACCCCAAACAGGCCAGGCACATGGTCTGAGGAAGGATTTCTGAACCCCAAACAGGCCAGGCACATGGTCTGAGAAAGGAGTTCTGGATCACCTGGATGTAGCTCTAGGCGTTAACAGTTGAGAAGCGCGGAGCACTTTTTAAGAGCCGACCCCTCTGCTAAGTTGTGTTCGTTAGCGTATCCTGATTTTACAGAGACTGAAGCGACTTGCTGATGGTCACCTGCTAGTGAAGTGGCAGAAACCAGACTCAGACGACGGCACGGCCCGCTGGACCACCCAGCAGCTTGGCGCCTGAAGTGCTCGCAAGGCCAGAATCTGGGCAGTGGCCAGGGTTAGGGCGTCTAGGGGGCAGCCTCAGGACCCCACGTGGGTCCCCTGGGTGGGCAGGCCCCAGGCCTGGGCACCGCCTGCCGGGCCTCAGGATGTCTCTAAGTCCCAGCACCCGGCCTAGGTATGAGTTTAAGGAGTAGCTAAGCTGTCCAGGTGGCCCGGGGCCATCCCAGCATGCAGGGCCGGCCGCTGCCTTCCCCCAGGGACCAGCTTCAAGCAGCAAGAACACCAACCCTGGCACCAGACAGAACTGGTTCGAATCCCCGTCGGGCCGTCTATTCCTACCACCACCAGGGGCCTCACAGGGAGCCCCGTTGGCTGCTCCTGCAGCCTCCCTGGTGCGTCCCCACCACAGGGCTCACGCCCGCTGGTCCCTGTGCCTGGACCCATCCTCCTGGCCTGCCTGCCTCTCTCTGCCTCCCTCTTCCACTCTCCCCCGGGAGGACACTCCTGGCCAATGTCATGAAGGCGACACTCCCCCCACCTCTTCCCCCTGCCGCGTGCTTTCCCGCGGAGCATCTGCCTTCTTTTCTCTGTGGGGTGTCTCCCCTCTCCCGCGCGGTGGGAGCCCTTTGTGGGCAGGGGTTTCGGTCTCCGGCGTTTCCTGCAACAGAGCTGGGGACACCGTGTGTCCGATCCGTGTCTGCTGAATGAGCGGACGCATGGACGACGGTCGGGGTCCAAGGGGGAGCCTAACAGATGTACGGACAGGGGCGGGCGGTCTCCGGGGCGCCTCCCGAAGGCAGGAGGCACGCTGCCTGCACCCCACTTCCCACCACTGTGAGCGGGGCCCCCCGAGCAGGCTGGCTGGGGGGCCACGGGCCTCCTTACCTGATGGGGTAGTCGGCCGCGCTGAGGTTGATGAAGAAGTCCCAGGGCCACTCTGTCATGTCCAGGAGGTCGCGCATGCTCTGCAGGTACGTGGCCAGGAGGCTGGCTCCCCCCCAGATGGTGGCCATCCGCCACGGGGTGACGCGCACGTTCCCGTACTGCCCGGCGAACCGCAGCACTTGCCGGTGCAGGTAATTGGAGCGCTTTTCCAGGAGACAAAGGGTGACGGTCAGAAGCCCGGACACCCCTTGTCCCCTGTCTGTCCCTTCCCTTCTCGTTGACAGGGTCTCTGAACTTTGCCAAGGAACTGGCTCAGGCCCGGGGCCTCTGTCTGCGCCGCTACTCGAAACGTTGTTATTTATAAAGTTTCACCGGAGCAGCTCACCGTGCAGAGCCCCGGGCCCCGCCTCAGCTACTGGGTGGCCGGGAGCCCCGGACTCTGCATTCTCAGACGAGGCTGACAAGCTGAGACACGGCTGCACCGAACCCTGATGCGATTTTGGAGGGGTGGGATTTCTCTGTTACCCCCAGGAGCTGACCTTGGGGCTCACAGGTCCCTGTGCCCCTTGGCTAACTAAGTACATAATCGTGTCACGCCAGTGGACCTGCAGAAACCCTTGGGGTGACAGAGCTCAGGTGTCAGCAATCACTCTGCAGCGTTTTATAAATAAAGTTTTACTAGAACACAGCCACACACGTTCATTCACGTCTTTCTTACGAACGTTTTTCTTTCTTTCTTTCTTTCTTCTTTCCTTCCTTCCTTCCTTCCTTCCTTCCTTCCTTTCCTTTCCTTTCTCTCTCTGTTTCCTTTCTTTCTTTCTTTTTCTTTCCTTCCTTCCTTCCTTCCTTTCCTCTCTCTCTTTCTTTTTCTTTCCTTCCTTCCTTCCTTCCTTCCTTCCTTCCTTCCTTTCTTCTTTCTTTCCTTTCTTTCTTTCTCTCTCTCTCTTTTTTCTTTCTTTCTTCCTTCCTTTCTTTCTTTCTTTCCTTCCTTTCCCCTCTCTCCCTCCCTCCCTCCCTCTTTCCTTCCTTCCTTCCCTCCCTCCCTCCCTCTCTCTCTTTTATAATGGCTGCTTTCACACCATGGAGAGGGTATGGACTGTGAGCCTAAAAGATTTACTGTCCGGCCCTTCAGAGAAAACGTGTGCCCACTCCTGTGGTGGCAAAGGGGCAGGCACGGCCTTGGGCTGGGGGCCGTGAGGAAAGGGGGTGAGGGAAGCGTGTTTGTGGAGAACGTCTAGAGGCACAGTGGGGAACTCTGAACCCTCCCCCTTACACACACGTGCACGTGCGCACACACACACAGCACTCCACACGCCCAGCCCACGAGCATGCCCTGGAAGGGAGGCGGGCGTGGGGCGAGCGGCGGGCGCGCTCACCTTGTCCACGTGGATGTAGTAGAAGTGGTCTTTGTGGTAGATGGCCTTGAAGAGGCGCTGCAGCTGCCGTGACGCGCGGCCGTGCGCCACCAGGACGAAGGCAATGCGGACGGGGTTGGCCACCATATACTCCACGGAGTCCTCGTCCCACTGCACGTTCTTGCTGGCTTTGCCTGGGGGGAGACCCGAGAGCGCAGGGCGTGAGGCTCAGCCGTGCCTCTGGGGGCGCTGGGCTGCGGACGCTTCGAAGTGGGGACTCTTGGAGGGGGCACGGTCGTCGTGGTGGGTCCTGAAACCCGGTTCCACTTAACCAAGCATGTCCGGGACACTTCTGCTGTCCTGAGGTGTCCTGGTTCCCACCCCAAGGAGCTTAGAAAAGCCGATAGAGACGTGTGCGCATGTATGAAACGGTCGAGCAGGAGGGGTTGAGAGAGCTAAGGGATGTTTCTCCGAAACCCAGCAGAAGAACTTAATCCTGAGCGGGGAAATCGAAGACACGTGAGCTGTTTGCCTGTCCAGGATCCGTTCTCCCATCTCGTAACAGCATCCATTAAAAAAAAAGTGGGAAGCCGGGATGGATCAGCGGCTTGAGAGCTTGCTTTGCAGCCCTGGGGACTGAGGATCGAATCCCGGCCCCGGCCCTTGTGGACCCATGTGCTGAACTGGGTGTGCTTCCCATGCGGGAGGCCCCCAGTTTGTTTCTTGCTTCCTGGTTTGGCCCCTGGTTCAAGGGGGCATGCCTGCCATGCAGGAGGCCCCCAGCCCAGTGCCCGCCCTGTGTGGCCCCCGCCCACCTGTGTAAAAGGAAACCCTGTTGAAAACTGATGATGTGCAACTATGGAGACTGCTCTGGGCCCTCCCCCTTCTCTCTGTCTCTGTCAAAAACAATAAAATAAATCTTTAAAAACTATTGTGGGAAGAACAGATAACACAAGATCTGCTCTGGATGATCAGCACAAAGTTGGACAGAAGCACTCTAGGACGTACTTGTCTTGCATCAGGAACATTCCTCACCCCGTACTTTGGGGGGGATCTTCCCTTCCTCCATCCTCAGGCCATACGGATGGGGCACGTCTCCCTCCATGATCAAGTTCAGGGGTGAACATGGGGCCCAACAAAGCCAATGAGACAAGAAAGCAGAATTCTAGGCTTTTGTTGCAACTACCAGATAAGGGATGTTCTTTAGGGGTGTTCTGGGAGACACACACTGTCCTGCTCTGAGGCTCAGTCAGGTCCATGCGTTTCCCCCAGTCACACAGAGATGGTGTGAGTGCCACAGGCCGGTCCTGCCAGCTCCACTCCCCTTGTAGAAGCCAGAGCAAGGGGGATGGGGGTGGCGCAATGACTAAACGCTGGACTCTAAAGGGACTTGGGCGTGGATGTTGCGAAAGGCCTTTTGTAGTTTCTCTCCAGGGTTTTAGAAGGCAGAGGCGATTCACAGAGGGATGGGTGTGGGCAGGGCACACCCCTCCCAGAGAGGAGGAGGGAGTGCCGGGAATCAAACACTTGCGCTCCCCCACCCCCCAGGGGCCAGGCAGCTGGTCTGGGAGCAGCAGAGAGAAGAAGGCACGAAAACCCAGAGGGCAGCTGTTCTGGGGACAGGGGTGGGTGGGAAGGACCAAAATACATCCAAAGAGAGGAGACTCACATAGAGGGAGAGATGAAGATGGGGATGAGAGGCAGAGAGACAGGGAGAGAGTGAAAGAGATAGATAGATAGATAGATAGATAGATATAGATGATAGATAGATAGATGAAAAATAGATGATAGATGATAGATAATAGAGAGATAGATGATAGATATAGATTGATAGATATAGATGATAAATGATAGATTAATAGATGACAGATGATAGACAGATGATAGATTGATAGATGATAGATAATAGATGATAGATGATAGATGACAGGTAGATGATATAGATAGATGAAAGACAGATGAGAGATAGATCATAGATAGATAGATAGATAGATAGATAGATAGATAGGTAGATAGATGACAGACAGATAAGACACATGGATGGATGGATGGATGGATGGATAAATGGATGGATGGATGAATAGATAGATGGATGGGTGGGTAGATGGGTGGGTGGATAGATAGATAGATGGATGGATGGATGGATAGACGGATGGATGGATGGATGAATAGATAGATGAATGGGTGGGTGGGTGGATGGATGGATGAATGAATAGATAGATAGATGATAATAGAAAAATGATAGATGATAGATAAAGAGGAAATGAACAGGGATACAGAGAGGCCACACACACTGAGAACAAAACAGAGAGCTCCGACAAACTTCTCCTTCTTCTCACACATGGAGAGAGAGACATAGAGACCTAAACAGAAATACTGAGAAAGACGAAGACACAGAGGTCTAAGTACCGGCAGGCACATCTCCTCAGACACAGGATGCTTAGAAACAGGAAGAGACATGGGGAAGGAGGGAGAGAGCGGCCACGCTGGCAAAGCTGGGGCCGTTCAACCTCCAAACACGGCAGCTGGCCTTACGAGCGAAGCCACAGAATCTCGGAATCCAAACACACCCCCAGGCCTGAGGCTGGGCCCGTGCTGCCCCACCCACCACGGTGCATGACACACCTGCCCCGCCCACCACGGTCCATGACACACCTGCCCCGCCCACCACGGTGCATGACACACCTGCCCCGCCCACCACGGTGCATGACACACCTGCCCCGCCCACCACGGTGCATGACACACCTGCCCCGCCCACCACGGTCCATGACACACCTGCCCCGCCCACCACGGTCCATGACACACCTGTCTCACCCCTCTCACCTGACCAACTCCCGCCCTCCCAAGAGCCCACAGATGGACAAAGGAGCTGAGGTTCAGGAAGATGAGGCGACTGGCCCAGGGAGCCACCCAACATAGTGGGACATTACCGTGACTGCTCCCCAGACTGGCACGCAGTAGGGCCTCAGCATGGCCTGGTGAATAAACACGAGAGTAAATGAGTGAGCGCTCTGCCCCACGGGGTGGCAGCGGGTGGGGTGGGGTGCCCTCCAAGGGGCTGAGGCCCACACCGTGCCCTTGGCCAGTACCCTAGCTCTGCCCCACACCCCTGCCTCCTGTGACGGCCTTTCCGGCAGGCTCACACACGGGTGAGCAGGAGGGGACCGCAAACCACTGCAACGTGGGCCTCCCCCGCACCCCGGATGGACGCCACTCCTGGGACCGTGGTCCCGACAAGCACACGAGCTCCTCCACAGGAGTGCGTTGTCACTGGAGTGTGGCCAAAGGTCGGCGTAGGCAGGAACCGGGGACAGGGACTCTCTCCTGTCCCGCGGGAGGGAGCAGCAGCTGGCACAACGTCATCAGAGGCGAGGTGGTAACGACGAGTACTCTGCCATGCTAAGTGGGCATGCCCCTGGACCCAGGAAGTCCACTCCTATGAGTCTATCCGAAAGGAAGAAGGCCGACAGGTGAGTAGCTATGAGATGACCTTTCTGTTCATTGACTCATTCACTCGGTGTGGCCCGTGTCACATCAGCGGACACAGGAGTCCTTTCCCGAATGCTTCGTCGAGGGGCACAGAAAACCAATCAGAAAAAGCAAAGCAAGCCGAGAACACAATTGCAGCTGCGACAAAGGTGATGGAGAAAAAGAAATGCCGTGCGTGAAGGCCTGGCGTTTATTTGGCTGTGGCGGCCAGGGAAGACACGAGGAAGCTCGGAATGAAATGAGGGACTGAGCCATGTCATTATTAGGGAGCGGGGAGGATTCTGGGCAGCAAGTGCAAAGGCCCTGGGGTCCCCTCGACCTCAATAGTGTTTATAAATGGTCCATCGTAGGCATCACCCCAATGGTCTTACTCATACTTATTGATACAGAACGCTGCTGACATATCAAGCCAAAGAGAAGCCCTAAAATGTAATCTCCACCCCGTCAAAAGACATGCTCCCAACTACGAGCAGAGGCCCCTCACGGCGCGTAGTACGGCACTTTCCATTTCTCCTGCATTACCTGCATTTGTAAAAGGGATCGCATTTATCGTGAAGAAAAGAAACCAAACAAACCCATAAAAGTGATGCTTGTGGGGAATTCTTCTCCCAACTGTCGATCAAGCGCCTACCATGGGTTAAGCCATTTTTTTTTAACTTGCATCCAAACCACGACAAGAAAAGAGTTGTTACCTTCCTAGGCTCACAGAAGTTGCCGTGAGGATGTGGCTGAGCTGAGGATGGGTTGCTGGAGCCCCATCAACGCCACTAGGCGTGACCCAGCTGTCCCCATCGCAGGGCCAGGGAACTCAGTTCTGTGGAGAAGTGTGTCTGCTGACTTCTAGCTGCAGGACAGATAACAGCGATGTGCGCTCAGAGTCATGTGTGTCTCCACACACTGAGACCCGAACGCTGCCTGGCTCCTAAAAAAACCACCACCACCACCTCAAACAAACCCACAAACTCCGGACTTCGCCGTGGAGTCAGGTTCCCGCGGCAGCACACAGACAGCAAGGGCAAGAAGCAGGGTCAGAGGCAGCGGGGGACGCTGGCTCCAGACCCGTGTGGAAAAGCCAGCTTTGGTGGGGAGAGGATCGTGTTTCCTTCTGCCACGCAGCTGCCAAGGCCAAGGGTAGGGAGTCAGGGGCCCCGCCAGCCGCTGGCTGAGCCTCGCCAGGACTGAGACCCAGACTCTGTCTCTGGGCGTGGAGTCGGGGTCCAATCAGGACACGTAATCCCCGAGGTCGCAAGGCGCTGTGGGAGGGTGAACGGGCCGTACAGATGCCATCCGTCTGGCTCATGACGGTTCCTGTGGGAAGGACTCGGACCCAGGAGGAGGCTGCAGGGTGCGAGGTTAAGAGAGGGACGCCCGGTCAGGCAGATCTGTGTGACTCGGAACTGGTTCTGTGAGCTCCCAAGCCTCAGCCCTCTCATGCACCAGGGGGGCCCCGTTATGGTCGCAGCATGCCAGTGCCCGCGGCACGGAGCAGAAGCTCAGCACACAGAGCTGCCATCCTCATCCGTGTGGGGGTCGTCGCTTCTCCTTGACCCTTCATCCTCAGGGGTCACGACTGAGTTGGGTTTAACACACGGGCCCAGCACCGGAGTTCCCACCCCGAGGCTGCACAGGCCCTGGGGCTGTGTAACACGCTGCAGCCTGCTGCTTGCAAGTAAACACCCACGCCCCCCGCGCCGGCCTCAGACCACAAGGAACAACTCACGCCAAGCCAGGGAGCCGCCTGCCGGAACGAGTTACTCCTCCAACAAAGCCCTGGCTTCTATTTACACCCAGAAAGCGCCTCCTCGGGTCCGGAGCAGAGGAGCTTCCTGACCTGGCTCCAGATCACAGGGCGGCGGGGGTTTGGGAAGGGAGGCTGTGTGCACTGGGGTCTTGGGTTGGGCTATGGGCCCCACTGAGCTGACGTGCCACCAAACTGGCCCCTCCGGGGAAGACCAGGCAGGGACTCTGAGCTGTGAGGACTTCGGAAAGACACCACTGCTCTTGAGGTCCACCCTGACCACGGGCTCTTCATCGGTGAAGCGGGATGAAGCGTGGTGGCTCTAGCTTTCACATTTAAGGCGCCTCCACACGGCTTGCCGTCGGGCTGAACGTTGAGGGCACGGTGCTGAGTGTGACAAGCCAGCCGCAGGGAGGCAAACCCCCAGAAGGTATCCCAAACGGTTAAACACAGAGGTTGCCAGAGTGGAGTGGCGGTTTCCGGGGTCTTTGAGAGACGTGGGTGGAGGTGGCTTTATCCCACAGGGAAGTTTCAGTGCAGGCGTCCTGGCGATTGGCCCTTGGGAGCTGCCCAACAACCACAAAGAAGCCCGCTCTCCCCGCTGAAATCTCGGTGGGTTTAGAAAAGCGGGCAGAGGGTGGCTGGGAGAGCACGCCAGGCCACGGGTCTGGGTTCGAATCTTGCTTCTGCTGTGAACCGGCCGGGGGAAGCCGGGTCCCACACACCCTTCCGGAACGACAGTGACTTCGAAGGCAGACTGAGCCCTCAGAGCCCTGGTTAAGTGTGAAGCACGATGCATTCACGACTTCTTCATTGTTTGAATTTTCCAAGGCCTACGAGGTGGGGCCCTGGTTACAAGCCCACCTTACCATGGAGGCTTCTGAAGCCAAGAGCTACCAAGGAACTGATATGAACCCACAGAACGGAGGAGACAGACATGTGGGGCCGCCAGGCTCCCAAACCCACGTTTTGTTTTTTTTCCCAACCAGATGAAGATGAAATTTCCACGCTCAGAGATTCTAATGTGATCATGAAATTAGCACCACTGTGCAGAAAATTGTCCTCCCTTGAGAGAGGGCTGGTTCTCTTCCCTCTATCCCTGTCTGCCTTTCTTTCTTTGGTTTCTTTTCCAGCTTTATTGTGGTGTAAATGGATATAAAACTGTAAGATAGTTACTGTGCATACGGGCGGTTTGATGGTGGTATACATGGTGAAACAATGCCCCCATCCATCTAGTTAATGCACACACCCATCACTTCACATACTGACCTTTGCCTTTTCTTTGGGAGGGGGGTGTGTGGAGGGCGAGGAAGCTCCACTCACTTAGCAAATTCCAATTCTACAATAGCGTGCTCTCAGCTACAGTCACCATGCTCTACAGCACACCCTTGGACCTTACTCCTCTTGTGAGTGAAAGTTTGTGCCCTTTCAGCAACCTCTCCTTACTTCCCACCACCCTCCCGGCCCCTGGCAACCACCCCCCGACTTCCCAATCCCATGCGATTGGTTTTAGAGAACCGAGATTCCGCACACCAGCGAGGACCGTGCAGTCTCTGTCTATCGCTGTCTTACTCCACTTAGCGGAATGCCCTTGAAGTCCATGCATGTTGTCACAAGGGGCAGGCGGGGGGTCCTTTCTCATGGCTGAATGCTGTTGCATCATGTATACAAGTAGATACCACGTGAGGCTGCCTTACTCCGTAGCTGTCCGATCCTCAGGAGCCAAGGCCAAGGTTTTGTCTCATTCCTGCGATGCTGTCCTGGCCCTGGGTCTGGCACAGAGCTGGTCTCAGAGGACAGGAATCAGTGAAGGAACGATTTCTTTTTTTCAAATTAATTTTGGAAGAAGGTGAGGGGGTTGGGGCGAGGGCCCAGAGCCGTCTCCATAGTTGCACATCATTAGTGGCGACATGGTTTCGTTCCACACAGGTGGGTGTGGGCCGTGCGGGGCGGGAACCAGCCCGGGGACCTTCCGCATGGGAGGTGGGAACCCTTGCCGCTGAGCCCTCCTGGTGGTTACCTGTGGCACCGCAGTTCAGCATGTCGAGTTGGCACGGGCCGGGGCCGGGAACGGAACCCCAGACCTTGAGGTTGCAAGGCAAGCGCTCCGCCGCTGAGCTCTCCCGGCCTCCCCTGAATGACTGATTTCTGACTGATGGGTTAAACCGGGGAGCACGGTGCGCTTTTGGGAGGCCGGAGTTCTGGAAGACTCAGGCCTGAGCTCTTATATGAAGAGGTCTCCGCTCATCCAGCGAACGGGCTGGGTGCTGGGCCCCCACTTTCTCTTAAGGCTTTGGGGCAGCTTGGGGACCCTTGCTCAGGACTCTGGGAGGAGCCAGGTCAGGGCCTGGCTGTCTGCCAGCATCAGGGCCATCCCCTCCAGCCTAACTTAATGCGAAGTGAGGGGGGTGGTAAGTGGGGCATTGGGGGAGGACAGGCTGAGGGAACACAGTTCCAAGGACAGAGTGGGCCGGCCAGCACCCAGCGCGCCTCTGGGGAAATGACCCCTTCTTGATGAAGCCACCGTGACTCCTTTCCCCATTCCTTCTCCCGCACCCACCCCCATAGGCCCTCCAAACCTCCTGCAATTCCATTTTTTTTTTAATTGAAGTAAAATCCACAGCATACACTTTGCCACCTTAACTATTTTGAAGTGTGCCATTCAGTAACGTTAAGCACATCCACACTGCTGGGCCACCGTCCCCACCATCCATCTCCCGAACATTCTCATCATCCCAAACGGACGCTCGACCTACTAAACAACAATCTTCTAGTCGCCCCCGCCCCCATCCCCTGGCAACAACCACTCTACTTCCAGTCCCTACGAATCTGGTAAAGCTGGAGACCTCACATAAGTGGCATTGTATACTATTTGTTCTGTGGGGAAGGGTTTCTTTCTCTTAGCATAACGTCCTCAGGGTTCAGCCATGCTGAAGCATGTGCCAGATGGTCCTTCCTTTTTCAAGGCTGAATAATATTCCACCGTACACAGAGACCACGTGTTGGGGATCCACACTCCATGGCCGGACTTGACCTAGCAAGAACCTGTGCATCCCTGCCTCCACTCCGGTTCTCCTGGCCAAGTTCACTTGGAACCGAAGCATCGCATTCCCCGAATGTCTGCTAAGCCACGGTCATATCTAGATGGGGTGGTTTTTCAACCTTGGCCTTATTGCCATTTGGGGCCAGATAATTCTTCGTGATGGGTGGTGCAACTGTCCTGTGCACCATAGAGTGTTCAGTCTCATCCCGGGCCCCTACCCACTAGGTGACAGCCACTGCCTCCCTGAAGTGTCTCCATTTGTTGACAAATGTCCCCTGGGAGGAGGGGCTAAGTCACTCCCAGGTGAGAAGAACTGTTCTAGAACAGAAGGTCTCAAACTGTGGTCTCTGGCCAGCAACAATAACAACACCCAGCAACTTATCAGAAAGGCAAAGTTCAGCCACCCTTCTCGTCCTCCCAAAACCTTCTGAGTCAGAAACTCTGGGTTCAACCTGTGGTTTGAACAAGCCCCCCACTTAGGTGACTTGAATACAAGCTAGTGTCTGAAAACCACTGGTGGGGGCCAGGGTCCACAAGTTTTAAAAGCTCCTCATGCGATCCACGTGCAGTCAGGGTTCAGACATGTAGTTTGGACCTCTTCTTGTCTTGCAACCGCCTTTAAAAAAATAACAAAAAACATGCCTCGAGGTGGAAAACGTTTTACCCAGATCCGTCTTTGGGTGCCGCCTCAGACCTTCCCGGCTGCCCGAGGGCGAGCGAGCTCGTTATTTTTCTCCCACTCTTGAGAAAATTGTGTCCCTCCGCCCCCGACCGAGCACTCAGAAAATTTTTCTGCTCACTGATTTTTTTTCTCCCCTACTCATTCAAGTCTGGAGTTATTAAACCACAGCCCTTGGCTGAACCGTCTTATTGATTTTATTGTCGAAAGCCCTGGGATATTCTAATGATGTACTTACTCAATACATGGAAACTGGTGGGATAGATATTGATGGCGAGAGGGCGCATTTCGCCGCAAGTCACCAGGTGCCGATCCTGGGAAAATGCCGCACGGTGGCCCCCAAGCTGGGGTCTGTCTCTCTGCTATTCCTTTCCCCGTGCATCCAGCATGAAAGGGCTCGTATTCGAATGATGACTAGCTCTGTGGGCCAGGCCCCCGGCTGAGAGTTTTTAAACAGACCTCATGTCATGTCTCACAGCCAACCTCTGAGGGTGCGCCCCTGATTATTCCCATTTCACAGACGAGGACGTGAAGACTAGAGTGGTTACCTGGCCAGCTCACAGTCCACCGTGGAATTGGGAGTCAAGCCTTCATGGATCATAGAATGAGGGCCTTGAACCCTTGCTATGCTCTGGACATTTGTGTCGCCCATAAAAAAAATCTGGATGTTGAAAACATAATGCCCAAGGCGATAGTATTTGGGGGTGGGGGTAACGGCATATGCAAAGGCCCTGCGGTAACAGAGAGCGCAGCAAATGAGAGGAGTTGCGGGGGGGGGGGCGTGGGGCTGGAGCTCAGAGGCCACGTGGAAGCGCAGGGTGGGGTGGGGATGGACAGACGGCTGTGGAAGTGAGTGGCAGGTGTCACAAGGGGCTGGTTCTAGACGGGTGGGCCAAGGAGAAAGCAGGGTCTCATCTATTTCTATTATAGATGGAGCCGCCCGAGGAGCAAACGATGTACTTACTTCTCAGGGTGAGTGTCCTGACAACAGTTTATTTTCCCCAGCTCCCGCGCCAACGGAACAGTACATTAATTAACACCGAATGGGCTGGAATTTCCCTCATAAAAATCCTCCTCGTAATCACATTATGGGCCGTTAACGCTGCCTCCTGATCATAAACCATAGTAAATACGTTCTGCAGGTGGCTTCTTTTTTTAAAAAGGGACGTTTCCCCACGTGGGCGCCCATTTGTCACGTTCGCGCCGACAGGAGTCATTACACAGGCTGGCGCTTGTACCGCCAAGCCCCACCCAGCTAATTCCTGAGGTGACCTTAAGCGTGCGGCCACCACCCCCATTTCACAGATGGGGAAACTGAGTCACAGACAGGTCGGGGGGTAATTCACCCAGGGCCAAACACCCAGGGAGTCACGGAGGATTCCAGAACACTCTGCCATCTCTACCTCCTGAGAAATAGGCGTGAGGTGGACCCCCTAAGCAGAGGGGGCCTCCTGGCCGACCCCATTGCTAATGGGCTGTCCAGTGTATTTCAAAGGCAATTGATGGCAACGTTCAACCCAGCACAACAGAAGGCTTTGCTCCTAGAGGGGAGGGTTCTGTTTCCTTTACTTCTCCCTCCCCACCGCCTAGCCCAGTGCCCGGTGACAATGCCAGCGGCACCGGGGACACACTGAGCCAATTCCTGTTGAAGGAAGAGCTACATGAGCATGAAGCTCATGGCCGTGGAAAACAGAGGGTCCCACGTGCACCTGGGATCGCGACAGGTCCATTTCCCTACTCTGGTGAGGTCTGGGCACGGGTCCACAGCGCCAGACAGATCACCGCGCTTGGCAGCTGAAGTTTCTAGAAAGAAACCATGAAGGAGCTCATTCTTAACCGTCTCTAGCTTTGCTCCTGTGCACTGGGTGGTTTCTTTGATCTCTCTGACCACATAAATAATACGTGCTCAGGGCAGAAAAATCTACATCCAGGTCTGTATGAAGAAAGAAACAAAAACTCGAATACGAGCGCATCCACAGAGCACCACTGTTCACAATTTTGGGGGAACACTTTCCAAATGTTTCTACAGACACACACTGTCTATACTTGTATACGTCCCACTCTGTCCTACGCATTCTGTTTTCAACACTACGCCCTTGACATCATTTCCATGTCAACGAATGCAGGGATTTATTCTTTCTTTCCTTCTTCTCTTCTTTCCTTCACAAATAGTCACCGAGCATCTACAGTGAGTGGTTCTCCTGCTGGGGCGGGAAATACAGAGAACAAAAAAGAGTCTGGATTTGTCTTCAGGGACCTTACAACCTGTTGGGCGGGGAGGTGGGACAAACACACATCACACAAGGCATTGGCTGCAGGGCTGGGTGTACAGCGCGGGCCAGGTCTTTAGATGTTTCTGAAGACGCAACAGTGAAGCCAGGATCGACGAGGGAGCCAGGGCAAGAGGGTGTCATTTCAGGCCAAAGGAAGGCCCCATGTCAAGGTCTCTGGAGGTAAAAAGAATCTTGCTCCGGAGAAGAAAAACAAGGGGGTGAGGTGGGGAGAAGCAGAACTCATTGGCTTTTTTTTTTTTTATCTTTTCACATTTATAGAGAGAAATTATCTTTTTGTCTTCAGTGCATAGTTATTTCTATTTTACTTTTTGACAGATAGAGAGAG
>PVKE010011898.1:29041-39441 GCA_004027555.1 Craseonycteris thonglongyai | reverse complement strand
CAAAAAAAAAAAAAAAAGGGAAGGGGTAGGAGAATAAATTATTAAAAAAATAATTCAAGGAAAATTTAAGAATGCATGCTTACAAATTTAAAGGGAATACAGAATGCCTAGTAAACACAAATAATATAGATTCTTATGAGGGTACATCTTAGTGAAATTATAGAATAATGTGAACAAAGATCTCAAATGCTGAAACCTAGAAGATGAACATTTGTAAATTTATGAAGGAAAACTGCTTCCAACTTAGAATTTTATACCTTACCTTACCTATCATTCTGGCATAAGAATGTAATGAAGGCATTTTCACACATTAATGATGGTAAAAATTTTAGTCCCATATCATTTCTCAGGAAACTACAGAAGGACAAACTTCTCTAGAAGACAAGAGTAGACCAAGGAAAGGCGATTGATAAAAGGAGAAGAGGGGATTATATTGAAGAGAGATACCAAGGTGATAAAGGTACAATAAATACACAGACTAAATCCAGATTGACTAGGTCTAAAATAACCATGAGCATTTTTCTAAAATATGAAACTTATGGATTTGATCATCTTGAGAAAACATTTACTCAATCAATGGAAATTTTGAGGTGATTTCAGTGCTGAGAACATGAAAAACAAGGTAAAGAATAATATCTAGAAAATGTTTAACTCCAGAGATAATAAAATGTTACATGGAAAGAAATGTTATGGCACTTTACTTACATATGATAAGCCTTTCAAAAACATCTAGTCATATTAATATGAACACTGAATATATTGACCCAATACGTCTGCATGGTGAGGGCAGGGTGAAAGCTAAATCTTTATTATTCATAGTTGAAAGGCAATAGTTAATTCTTAAATCTACACATAAGAAGTCATTAAACCAAGCATATGTCCTAGAGAGGAGTTCAAACAACAACAACAACAACGTAATCAGCTACAATAAACAAAAGCCATTGACTTAGAGGAGAGGCAAATGGAGACAAGCTTCACAGAATTATATACATTTTTTTTTTATTTTTGTTGTAAAACTATCTGACCTTTTAAATTATGGGCAGGAATATATTTGATAAAAATAAAAACTAAAATTAACACGAATGTGTGACTAAATAAAACACTAAATCTAACATTTTTAAAAATACTCTCACAAGTATATAAAATAGTATAATATATCAAACCATATGCACAATATACTAGGTTATGTATCATTAATATTTACATTCTTTATAGGCAAAGTCTTTCCAATTTGCCTCCTTTTGCCAATAAAATACAATAGAGCATAATTTCATATTTCAGTACTCTAGATATTTCACCTTTTTTTTTTCTTATCCTTCTTAACTGAAAAACAAATATAAAAACTGGCAGAATTTTTCTTCCGACTTTGTGAAGTAACAGAAACAGTTATTGGGGATGCTGGAACAGTTCCAACAGTTGAGCACTTGCCTTGCAACAATGAGGTCTGGGGATCAAATCACAACCCTGGTTTGTGCAAACCCCATATGCTTAACTGTGGCACAACTGGTAACCACCAGGATGTCTAGGCAGTAAAGATTCTCTCCTCCCATGTGGGAGGCCCCCAGTTTGGTTCCAGTCCTGTGCGGTCCCACATCCACCTGTGTGGAATTAAACCATATCACAGCTAATGATGTACAACTATGGAGACTGCTCTGGGGCCTCCCCATCTTCTCTCTCTCTCTCTCTCTCTCAACTCCCCTTAAAACAATAAAATAAATCTTAAAAAAATAAAAACAGAAAGTTATTAATTAATTTCATTTATTATTAATTTACTATGCAACTGTGGCCTATAAATCATTAGAAGTAAAAACATAAAAAAGAAATCCAGTCCTTGGCTGTTGATAACAGAGGTCAAGATAACGAGGATGAAATGCAATGGTTGCCTGCTCATAATGAGACATGAATGAGCAGGAACACCAGAGCCCACAAAAGAGAGTAATTATTACTGAACTGTGTGGAAAGGCAAAGATAGTGGTTACTTAGAGGTTCACTTTTCTTATTTATAACTATTCTGCCCCTTTTAGGACATTCAATTGCCCAAAATCACTGATTTAGAAATAACACAATCTCGCATTTTATTTCTACACTCCTATTTTTCCATTTATAAAGAGTAGCATTAATTTGTGTACCCCTTTGATTTCACAAGTCACAAAGAAAACAGTCCAGTATAAATCTAAGGCAGTAGATACAAATTCTGGTATTGAGGGTATCTCTGCTCCTACAAGCTCCTGCTTGTTAAGCAAATAATTCCGGAAATCAATTTGAGAGACAGTCTAATTAATCAAAATAATCTCAGCTGAAGCAGACTCATTAGTGACTGAAAAGTCTCTGCTTCCTTCTAAACTGCATATAACTTTGTGGGGAAAAGGGGTTCAAATTTGCAATATTGTTTGTGGTTATTTCAAAATAAAACAAAACAAATTATTAAAAACAAAAACAATAACTAGGAAGCAATAGTGGATAAATTAAAATCAAAACATCCACGACAATAGTTGGTGGTCAGGATATAAAAATAATAAATATTCTTAAAATACTTGGCTTTAACATATTTAAGTACTGCTAACAATCAAATCTCTCAGTAATCTATTTACTTGAGAAAACCGTGCCATTGTAAAAAAAAACAGGGTGATATAGCAATCTGTATCAAAATGAAACGAGTTTGAGAAACTCGAAACGGAGTTCTAAGACTCTGTCTTACTTAAGTATGATTGAGGATTCTGACAATTACATGATGGCAGCATTTTTGTGCTCTGGATTCCCAATGCAAGTAGCATAATGAACACCTTTTTTGCATAGGTGGGAATTAAGAATTTATGAATCAAGATGAAACTACAACTCAGCACAACCTCCTACCTAATGGGTTGATATTAAAGTTTAGTTTCCTTTTAAGTCACTTTTCAAATATTGGAAACAGACCACTCCTGCTCTTTAACAATGAAAAGCGAGGATGCCAGGATGACTCAGTGGGTTCAGTGCTCACTTAGCAGCCCCAGGTTCTGAGAATCGAATCCCAGCCCCAGCCCATGTGGACCCATATGCTGAACTGAGGTGTGCTTTCCATGAGGGAGGCCCCAGTTCAGTTCTCGGCCCCTGGTCCAGCCCCTGGCTCAAGGGGGCATGCCTCCCATGTGGTAGGCCCCCTGCCCAGTTCCCACCCTGTGTGGCCCCTGTCCACCTGTGTGGAACAAAGCCATGTCAAAAACTGATGATGTACAACTATGGAGACTGCTCTGGGCCTTCCCTCTACTCTCTGTCTCTCTCTGGTTCTGTCTCTTTCTCTCTGTCAAAAATAATAAAATAAATCTGTAAAAAAATAAAATAAAAATGAAATGCTCTCAGTTCTTTAATATTCAGTTCAAATTGTCTAAATTAGCATAGCAAAAATATGTATGGAAAGTAACCCAGGTACTTAAATATGACATCACTGACAAAACAAGCTTATGTTGAAATCAACAGAATTGACATATTATCCTTTTACAAGCAATTAAACGTAAGCTAACTGAATAATCCAAAATTAATTTAGCCAATACTACCTTAGTAATGACTGAAGAAACTCAGTGGGTAAATAAATGCCTGAATTACCAATCCACACTTACTTTATTTTTATTTTTTAAAGATAAAAGAAAAAATAAGAGGAAAAGAAAATAGCCTAGTCCTTTGATAGGAAATCTCAGGATAAAATTCTATAGTTATTTTTTGTTTGTTTGTTTTTTTGATCTAGAGATTTTGGGCTAATTTACAGGAGATTATATATATATATACATATATATATAATATATAATATATATATATAATAAACTGATTGTAATTTTGGAAAGTAGTTTCATTTTCTTTCATTAACAGAGACAGAAAACAGTAAGTTCACATCCTCTGTATAATCTTCAGATGTATGAAAGTTTTTATTCCTTCTCAATCATCCACTATTGGGAAACAGATACTCCACAACTTAAGTACATTTGAACATGTTTAATTGTGAAATATCAAATTATTTTTTCTTTTCATATATTTTCCTTAATATTACTTTTCTTAATACCTAGCAGAACCTTTTCCTGGGTATTAATGAATCTCTCATTTAGTGAATCATACACACATGTCATTAATAGGTTTTGACTAATATAATGAGAAAACATATGTCCTATTAACACATAATACATTTTCAAGCCCAGTATAGCTATGTGTGCCCATGTGTGTGTGTGCATGCATGTGTGTTCACTTAAGTAAAATATTTGAGGGAAAGCCGGGATGGCTCAGCCGGTTGAGCACTCGCTTTGAAGCCTGGGGATGAGGATTGAATCCCAGCCCCAGTCTGCACGGACCCATATGCTGAACTGGGGTGTGCTTCCCAAATGTGGTGAGGCCTCCAGTTCAGTTCAAAAAAAAAAATAATAAATAAAAAGGGGGAGAAGAAAGTATTTGACAGTACTTTAGCTTGAATAGTAGGTATTGATATGGTACCAGTTCGCTGCTGCTGCTTACAAACTTCCCAAAATGAAGGATTAAAACAACTGTGGGTGGCCTGGGCAATTGTCCTTCTGCTTTTGTAGTGTTTACTCATGGGACTGCATTCAGGTGGAGAGTGAGCTGGAGGCTGAGCTGAGCTGCCAGATGGCACAGCTGGGCTTCTTTTCCATGTGGTATTGCACACTCAAGGAGTACAGGGTGTCCTCAAATGATAGAGGCATCTATCCAAGAGGGCAAGCTCCAGTGGAAAAGTAATAACCCAATCTATGCTTGTGTCATCTGTACTAAATGTCCCATTGGCTAAAGCAAGCCACGTGGACAAGCAGAAAATCGATATTGAAGTGACCACCAAAGAACATAGATATAAGGCTATGAGCAAAGTGACCAGATGTCCCACTTTTGGCTGGACCGTCCCGATTTTTAACAATTTGTCCCGTGTCCCACGGCATTTTTAAAAGTCCCGATTTTTGGAAAGAATGCACGACAAGCTAGGGAACGGCAGGAGATAGACCAAATTTTTAATCAAGAACCCCCTCCCCCCAGGACAATGGTGTCCCGCTTTACCAATGTTAAACTCTGGTCACCTTAGCTATGAGATTCCTTGGGCACTATTAAAATCTCACTTTACCACAGATACATTTTGGATTTGAAAATAGGTTTCCTTTGAAGGATGAGTGAGCAGCTTTGTCGTTCATGCTTCTACAGAGATGTAATTAGATGTTTGGTGTTTGGGGATTTAAGAGGAAAAGATGTCTAATCTTTAAGATCAATTCCCAAAGAAAGAAAGAGGGTTGGGGGGGGAGGGGGATGGGTGGCAAAAGTTCTAGCCCAGGAGTTGGTAGATCGTGAAATCAGTCCTGAATAGGGAAAGTCAGCCAGGCATAGTAGCCTTCATATGTGGATATGTGTGAAAAATAAAAGTACTTAGCATGCAGATATACAAACTGGTAACCCACCATAGTGCACTCTTGACCATAATTTCTATTAGAGTTGTGGAACTATTTTCATACTAAGAACCTTGGTGGCCCAGTGATACTCAGTGAGAATTAATACTACAGGACGACTATGGCAGCCCAGCCTTAACAGAACTCCTTGCATTACTGAAAATCCAAGCCTGGAGTCAACTTCATAGATGCACATTCTCTCTTTGGCTGGATGTACACGACAAAATACCATGTCTATTATTTTCAGAAAAGAATAAGATAAAGCAGGCAGTCAAAACTAACAGTGCTAGCTAAATTTTACAGAGTGCTTATTATCTGCCAGGTACAATTCTACACAATCTCCAGTTGGATTATTATCTTTCTCACTTTATACAGAAGGAATAGAGGCATAGAAGTATGATTTAAAAATAAGGTTAATTAATTTTCCAAACCCAAGGAGTAGTTATGTAGCAGAGCTCTGACTCAAAGCCAGGCAGCACAAGAGATATGAGGGCTATCTGAAAGTCTCCAGCCATGTAACTATTCTCATTATATTGACAATGGCTGGATTTTTTCTAGACAGCCCTTGTATTTATATTCCACAACAGTGAACTGACATTTTTTACAATTTTCTTCCTACTTTGAGATACTCTTAGAAGAATATATATGTAGGTGCTGCAATATACCTTTGTAAAAAAAAAACTTTAGTTTTGAAATATTCCTGCTTATGATTGCATATTTACTTCCTTGTAAGATACTTATCAGTTATATGTTATTACTTATTTTGAAACAGAACATTACTGGGCCATTCTGATCTTTTGGCCTTGCAGTATTTAAATGGCCATCTACATTTCAATGTTAGAGTTGATGGTACTGGTTGATTTTTATTGTTCTGGCTCCATAAAAATTTAAATCCACCATAAGAACATGAGGCATTTAAAAAGCTTTAAAGTTAGTGCCTCTTCTTAAAAAAGCATAAATACTGGGACGTCATAAAAATGTATACACATTTTAAGAGACGTTATCTATGTATAACTTTTTGAAGGTGAATTGAATTATAGTAGCAATGTGTAGTACGACATTTACTTAAAGATGGATTTCATCAAATGAATGCTAGTGAGAGGGGAGGGCTGGGAGGCGCATAGGGAGGGTGCATTAAATGTAAAAATAAAGAAACAAACAAACAAACAAAAAATTAAAAACCACAAGATTCCACCTTACACCTGTTAGAATAGCAAAAAAAAAAAAAAAGAATGCTAGTGTCACCATGGGAAGGCAAGACAGTCAAAAAAAATGGTGGAAGCGTGGTTCTCATTTGAGGAGTGCAAGACCATTTTAAAATTCAAGAACGTTGAAGAAATATAACAACAACAGAGGCATGAGCATGCAACAGAACCTCCAACACACATAATAATTGCACATAATCCTGATAAGGCTGAGATGCACGGCATATGAAACAGCATGCACAGCAATACAAGTGGATACTGGTTAACGTTGCTAAAGGTGTAGTTCCCCATAATTAGAAGTGTCTGGACACTGAAGGTAATCACTGTGAGCACCCCTTGTAATTGCAGACATCAAATATGACTTGTATTTATCTTTTATTATCAGTACATCTTCAGTATTCCAGTTTTAATATAGTTTTTTCCTTTCTTAAAATATGTATAAAATTTTTTGGCACCCTCTGTATTTGAGGCCTGTAATTTATTCACAATTACACCTTTCACAAAACATCAAAAACTTGAATCATTACAAATAAATCTACTAAAGATCCTTACAGGGGGATGCTTACTGAATTTCTTATTTGGGTGTTAACTTTGCAATTTCCTAGTTAGACTACTATAATCCCTTACTATTCTTTTTTACCCCAGATTTATTATACTAAGAAATAATTGGCATACATCACTATATAAGTTTAAGGCATACAGCATGACAATTTAATAGACATGTATTGTGAAATTATTGCTAAATATGTTGAGCTAATGTCCATCTTCCGAAGAAGATACAATAAAAAGAAAAGAATGCAAAGAAAGAAAATATTTCTTGTGATAACAACTCTTAGGATTTACTCTTAAAAACTTTCCTGTGTGTTATGCAGTAATGTTACCTATAGATACTATGTTGCACATTATATCCCTAGCACTCACTTATCTTAACTGAAATCTGTACCTGTTGCCACTTTCTCCCAATTGTCCCTCCTCCATCCATCCTCTGCCTCTGATAACTACAAGTCTAATCTATTTCTATGTTTGTTTATTTATTTATTTATTTTTAGATTCTTCATATAAATGCAGTCAGACAGTTTTTGTCTTTGTCTCACTTATTTCACTTAACACCTTCAAGGTCTATCTATGGTGTTATAAATGGTAAGATTTCCTCATTTTTATGGCTGAATAGTGTTTCATTGAATATATATGAGGTCTGGCCCAAAAGTATCCAATATGGAAACTAGAGACATAATTGCTGAATTTTTTTTCCAGAGAGTAAGTACAGGGTCTAGCAGAAGTAATACCCCGCTTTTTATCAGCTGGTAATCTATACCAAATCTTTAATCACAAAATCATAAGCATGAAATTCTATAGCATAACAATATCACATTCAAACACATTATATGGCGTTTTAAGTAAAATGTTCAAATTGCTGTCCATCTCATGGGAGATGCTCATGTACCCCAGCAACCACTCTTCTACTTTAAAAAGGATGTTACTTCTTTATTTATTCATCCATCAATGACCACTTAGGTTTTTCCATGTTTGGCTATTGTAAATAATGCTACTACAAATATGGGAGTGCAGATATCTTTCCAAGATAGAGATTTTATTTCCTTTAGATATATTCCCAGGAGTGGATTGACTGAGTCATACTCATATAGTAGTTCTATTTTTAATATTTTGAGGATCCTCAATACTGTTTTTCATATTAGCTGTATCAATTTTCATGCCACCAACAGTGCACAGTGGTTACCTTTTTTTCATATCCATGCAACATTTGTATTTCTTATCTTTTTGATGCTGGCATGAGGTACTATCTCATTGTGGCTTTAATTTGCATTTCCTTAATAACTAGTGATGTCGAGCACTTTTTCATGTACCTGCTGGTATTTTGCATAGCTTCTTTGTACAAATACTTATTCAGGGTCTTTGCCCATATTTTAATAGTATGTGTGCGTGTTTGCCATTGACTTGTACAAGGTCTGACAATGAAATTAGTGAACTTGCCATAGTGTACTTATGTTGACAGCACTGTACAAAAAGCTTGGTAAGGCTTTGTAACCTTGGTATATCAGTATCTCAGCTGTGTTCATGTCAATATGTGGCAGTGTCTTGCTAAGTGGCATTCATTATAGTTGTTCCATGTTTTGTGTGCTGTCGCAAGAATGTCAGAGCTTGAATTAGAGCAACAAACCAACATTAAATTTCTTGTTAAACTTGGCAAGAGTGGAAGTGAAATCAGGGACACGTTAGGTCAAGTTGATGTAGATAATGCCATGAAGAAAATGGCAGTGTACAAATGGATTCTACATATTTCTGAGGGGGGAGGAGAGAAAGCATCACTGATACAGAGAAGTCAGGGCAGCCAGTACATAGCAGAACTGATGAAAACATAGCAAAAATTTGTTGAACTGTGTGGCAAAATCATTGGATAACTGTGAGAAGCATAATAGTCCAAGTAAATATCTATTAAGAAACAGTTGGAAAAACCTGAACTGGAAATCTTGGCATGAGAAAGGGGTGTGAGAAAATGGCCTAGAAGGAGCGCACTGATGAACAAAAGCAAAGGAGAGTTGAAGTTTACCAAGTCTTTTTGGAGAGTCATGATTATGTTTTAGGCCGTATTATCACTGGTGAGGAAACATGGGTGTACTAACATGACCCTGAAACAAAGCTTCCAAGTGTACAATGGAAGTCAGCCAATTCTCCAATACCAAAAATGTTTTCTCAGTCCAAATCAAGAGTTAAAACGATGCTGCTAATATATACCGGTGTGTATACACACACACACACACACACACACACACACACACACACACACACACACACACACACACACACACACACACTCTCTCTTTAAGGAATTGTTCATTGTTAATTTGTACCAACCAGACAAACGGTCAATCCAGTTGACTATGTGGAAAAGGTTGCACAAGAAAGTTAAACAAAAATGACCTATAATTTTTGCCCACAACTCATGGCTCTCGCATCACAACACACCAGCTCATACTACACTGTCTGTGAGGGAGTTTTTAGCCAGGAAACAAATAATTCTATTGGAACACCCTCCCTACTCACCAGATCTGGCTCCCAAAGACTTTTTTCCTTATCTGAAGATAAAGGATATATTGAAAGAAAGACACTTTAATGAGGATCAGAACATCAAGGGTAAAATGACAATGGCTGATGGCCATTCTCAAAAGAGTCCCGAAATTGCTTTGAAGAGTGGACTAGGTGCAGGCGTCATTGGTGCATAGCTTCCCAAGGGGAGTATTTCAAAGGTGACCTTAGTGATATCCAAAAGGGAGGCATTGTAACACTTTTTCTAGGATGACTTCAAAAATTTAATTATCAGAACTCATAATTTAGACGCCTTTTGGTATTGTTGAAATATTAATGACATTACTTCTACCAATCCATGAACACAAGATACTTTTCCATATATTTGTGTCTTCTTTGATCAATATTTTGTAAAACTCAGAGTAAAGATTGTTCTCCTCCTTAAATTTATTTCTAAGAATTTTATTTTTGTTTTTGATGCTGTCATAAATGGGATCAATTTCCTTTTTTTTCTATAAAATTTATTTTTAGTATAGAGACACTTCTAAATTTTTATGTTAACTTAGTATCCTGAAAATTTACTGTATTATTTGATTAAATCTAAAAGTGTTCTGTTTGAGTCTTTAGCATTTTCTATATATAAATTCATGTCACCTGCAAATAGAGTTTTACTTATTCATTTACAATTCTAATATCTTTTATTTCTTTTTCTCTCTCTCTTTTTTTTTTTTTTTTTTTTTTTTTT
>PVKE010011898.1:0-28941 GCA_004027555.1 Craseonycteris thonglongyai | reverse complement strand
TAAACCTAATTTGTTAAGAGTTTTAATCATGAATTGATTTTGAACTTTGTCAAACGCTTTTTCTAATTCTATTGGGATAATTATATGATTCTTTTTATTTTATTAATGCAATGTATCAAATTGATTGATTTTTTTTTTACAATGTAAAACCATATTCACATCCCAAGGATAAATCCCACTTGATCATGCTCAATGGTCCTTTTAATGTGCTACTGAACTTGATTGCTAGTATTTATTAAGACTGTTTTCATCTATAGTCACCACGGATATTGGCCTATGGTATGCTTTTCTAGTAGTGTCCTTTCCTGTTGTTGTTGTTTTTAAGGGGGTAATGCTGACCTTGTGAAATGAGTTTAGGAGTCTTCTTTCTTCAATTTTTGGAATTTCACAAGATTTGATGTTAATTCTTAAATGATTAATGCAATTTACCAGTGAAGTCATTTGGTTCTGGGCTATTCTATGGGAGATTTTTGATTATTTATTATATTTTTTTTAAAGATTTATTTTTATTGTTTTTTGACAGAGAGATAGACAGAGATGGAGAGAATGGGGAGGGCCCAGAGCAGTCTCCATAGTTGACAGCATTAGTTTTCCATATAGTTTCACTCCATAGGAGGGCCCAGGGTAAGAATGGGACTGGGATCCTCCTGCATAGGCCCCAGCAAGAACTGAACTGGGGGCATGCCCCAGTTCAGCATTAGGGTCCGCATGGGCCGGGCCCGGGATTCGATCCTCAGGCTCTGGAGCTGCAATTCGAGCGGGTTGACGCTGAGCCATCCCAGCTTCCCCTGATTTTTGATTATTGATTTAATCCCCTTACTAAAATTATTAATTTGGTTTATTCAGACTTCTTATTTCTTCCTGATTGAGTCCTGGTAAATTATATATTTCTAAGAATTGTTTCTTTTTTTTGTAGGTTGTCCAGTTTGTTGCTGCACTGTTGTTTAGAGTAGCCTTTTATGAACCTTTGAATTCCTGTGGTATCCTTTGTAATGTCTCCTTTTGCATTTATAATTTGGTAACTTGGGTCCTTTATCTTTTTTTCTTGATTAGTCTAGCTGAAGGTTTGTTGACTTTATTATCTTTTCAAGAGACCAACTCTTAGTTTGGATAATCTTTTCTATTCTCTGTTTCATTTATTTCTGATCAAATTTTTATTACTTTATTTCTTATGTGCATTTTGGGTTCAGATTGTTCCTCATTTTCTAGTTCCTTAAAGTGTGAAGTTAGGTACTTTATTTGGAATCTTTCTTGCTCCTCAATGTAGGGGTTTATTGTTATAGACTTTCCCTTTGGAATTGCTTTAGCTGCATACCAAAAGTTCTGATATATAGTTTCTTTTCCTTTTTTTTTTTTTTTTGTTTCAAGCAACTTTTTAATTTCCTCTTTAATTTCTTTTTTGATCTATTAGTTGTTCAAAATATGTGTTTTGTTTTGTTTTTCTTATCTAACAGTTTCCAATCTCTAATAACGTCTGTTTATAGCCTTACTATTAATTTTAGGCAAAATGAAAATGAGTTCTGAATATTCTCTTTTCATTAGATGATCAAGGCACAGGAAAAAACAAACAAAAAACAACATGACTGTTTAGATACCCAGAGGAACCTGAAATTTGAACTTCAATCAAAATATAATTGACTTTTTGAGTTGTTTTTTGAACAGAAGTAGTCCCAACTTGATTCTTATTTTCATAACTACTAAAAATGCAAGATTAACATAGATTTTATAAAATGTTATGTAACTATAAAGACAACTGCTAAATGATTCAGTCACAAGAGATTATAAAACTCATGCTTATTTCCTACTGCTAGATGAACCCTATGATATTTAAAAGAAAAAAAAATTATAAAATTAATTTTTGAACACCTATAACAGAAAGAAACTAAATACAATAATGTTATTTTTATACTGCCTAGCAGAGGATTTGAATGTATGAAAATTAAAGAAAAAATCCATTCAATAACCAAACTATGAATATGATTATAAGTAATTGACTCTTTCCAACTGTCTGCCTATAGGGAATTTAATCACTTTCCCTTTTCTCTTAAAAGAGGAAATTTTAGAAGGTAGAGTGTTATGTATTACAAATTTACCAGTAAGATATCAAAAATAAAGGGTTCTTTTCTGACTGCATTCATTATACACATGCATTCATCATCTGAGATCTATGAAGGTGTGGGGTGCAGAGGCAAATAAAATGATATCCCAACCCTTAAGAAGCTTATAATGCCATGGGAAAGACAAATGTATAAACAAAAAACTGTAACAACTATGTTAAAATCTTTCAGATATGTGTAGAGAGGACAGAAATACTAGCTTTGCCTCCAGGGCCAGCCCTGTTTTTATAAACAGGATTAGTGTGAGAAAGAGAAGCATCAGACATCAAACCCAGTTGGGAGACTTGGAAATCAAGCCATATGGTTATAAGATTGCCTTTCTCTAAAAAAAGTGACACAGAGATTGATGTAAATGTGTGGCAGACTACTAGTTTTTCTGAAATATATCTTTCAACCACATGTGGAGTCTCCTGAAGTATGTAAAATAAGGATTTAAAAGATTTGAAGAAAATCTCCTATATGGTTTGAAGCTTCTAAATTTATTATATTTGGCAGAAGCATATATAAGAATCTTTTATTCATATATATGCTTAGCCTTTACCAAGAAATATTTAAAGGAAAAATCTAGGTGAATTCTCACTGCTAATGATTTAAAAGAACTCCAGGCATAATAACAAACAACTTAATTTACAATGGGCTGTGAAGAACTATAAGAACAGGGGAATCCATGCCATTATCCAGGGTAAGATACAGAGATTACTGTTTTGAAGATATTTCAACTTGCAAGGAATGGGAGCATGGCTGGTTGGGTCAGTGAAGGATACACAGGGAGGCTGGGGTGCATGAACCAGTGTGCATGGCTGTACAGCTTGCCTTGTGGAGAACTGAGACAAGGGATCACCACTAAGAAGCTAACAGCAGCAGGAATGATTTGACAGTACTTGTGCTAACTGAGACACCTTGTTGAGACAACTCAGTGGAGGTTGTCTGATTCTCACTAAGTTAGCATTCTATCATACTCATTACTCAGTTTCTTTCTAACTGTTTTTCTTTATATTCACATTATCTCTTACTCCAGACGTCTTTCTACACAGACCTTCTGCCTTCCCCAAAATGAAAATCTGACTGTCACTTTGACTAACACAGAACATCTGTTCAATCTGTTCCAGAACTAGGTCAATTAATAGGCACCTAATCTCTCCCTCTCTCTTTTTTTTTTTTTTTTAGTTAACTCAACATTTTTACTGTATTCCAGGGGATACTAAATTATAGTTGATGTTAACTGGATTATATTATACCATCCAAAAAGCTAGGTAAAATGTATATCAATTTTACCTGTTAGAAATAATACATATTTATATGTTAAAGGATCTAAAATATTCAAGTGAAAAAGAAAACCTGTTTAACTCTGTTTAATAACTAAAGAAATTTACTTTAAAGCTATATTTTTCTGAACACATTTTAGCCCTCTGAAAAGGTAAAAACTATAGCTGAGGTAGCAGCTCTATTTGACTATAGTTGAATAGCTGGTTCATGAGTTGTGGCCAGAGTGTCAGAGACACATTAACGCAGGTGTGCACCAATTCATACGTCAGCAACCACTGCTGGGCATTTGCCTCAAGGCTGATGCAGTTGTGGCAATAAGTTTTAGTCTTATACACCCTCCTCTAGGTAAACTCCATAAACCACAAGACAATAACTTTAGAAACAAGACTGGTTACAGTCTCTAACACTCTGTTTAAGTTACTCAACCCATGAGCTTGCTCAGGCCTCTGAAGTTCCAACAAAATCAAACTATTTGTGAGTGGGAAAGGAAAGACATGTTGGTCTCCTTTTTACTCCCTCTTTTTTTATTGTTAAATTTATTGGTGAGACATTGGTTGGTATAAATTACATAGGTTCCATACATACAATTCTATATAGTACATCGTCTATGTGTTGCATTATGGGCTCACCACCCAGAGTCATTTCCCTTTCCATCACCATATATTTGATACCCCTCCCTACTCCTCACTCCCCTCCCCCCTTTACCCTCAGGTAACCTCTAAACTATTGACTGTGTCCATGAATTTTTGTTTCTTTTTTGTTTTCAGTTTTATATTCCCCTGATATGTGAAGTCATAGAGTTCTTGTTTTTTTTCTATTTGGCTTATTTCACTTAACATGATAAGCTTATACAGTCAAGAATATGGAATTTCAGAAGCAATCATAGTTCATCTCATGTGAACCATTTGCCCACTAACTTCCATTTGCATCATGTAGGCAGATGAGAAAAGTAAGGAAAAACAGAAACTCTATTTTGTCTATATGACTAGCACTCAGAATCCATCTTTCCTTTATGATTATGTGAAGTGATTTTTTTGTGTGGTTTTTTTTGCTATCCTTTTTTTTTTTTTAGCTAAAATGTTGCTTTAGGGATATAATTAATGATGCAACTATTTCATGCTTCCTGATGTTAGGGAGGGAACATTAAAAGAAAGTCTCAATATTATTAAAAGGTCACACTTAAGTAAAACTTTCAGTTGGCAGAATATATCTCCATGCTTTCCAATCTTCTAGTTGTCTTAGCTACATCTTGGTCTTCCTTCTACCTCTCATGGGTTATGTCCTCATGATGTTGATATGGAGTCCTATGCTGTTGTTTCTCTACATTTTTCCCCCAAAACTCTACCAAGACTCACTCATCCAGTGTCTCATTCTATCTAAACTCTGTCTGCTCTTTACTAAAAAACATCAATAACAGAAATGTTTACGAAATAACCTTTTCTGCTAATGTATACACAATTGGGTAGTCTTCAATTTTGCCAACAAATGAACCAAACTTTTAGGGGCATGACTTGCTTGAATCTCAGAAATACTGTAGTGTGCTGCTGAAAATACAGTACTTCATGGGATGGTGACAAAACAATGTATCAAATGTATGTTTCAATGTTCAATGTTAAGCGTACCTTACTAATTACTTAACATGTGCTAGTAAATAACGCCTAAAACTCAAACCATGTTCAGCCATTTAATTGATCTTTAACTGTTGGAGCTCCTTGGGGCTTAGCCTTAAGCTCTCATTTCTTCTCACTAGGTTCTCTCTATCTCTTTCATACCAGCAGATCCCATCCAACCCCAAGGATTCAGATACCAGCGGTGATATCAATGATTACCAGGCTTGAATCTGCAACTCAGGTTTGTCCATTTAGCCATAGTTGTTTACTAGATATATCCTCTAGGCTATTTTTTTCATGCTTTTTAAATTTGGCATGTCCAAAGTTTTATTAGTGCTCTCTTATGCATCCTGCTCCACTCTAGTGACTAACTCAATGGCATCAAATGACAATGCCATCATTGTTTAAACCAGAAACCTCAATGTTGTCCTAGATAATTTTCTCCTTTTCACAACCACATGCAACTAATCTTGGATATTATACTTTTTAACTATCTCTTAGCACATGCACTTTCTCTTCATCTCCACTAACATCTTGATAATCAAAGCTACTATTATTTCTTCACTAGATTATAAAAACAGCCTTTGACATAATCTCTCTTAATCAAGTTCCTTGCTCCCAACAAGTCATTATCCATATTGCTGCCCAAGTAATGCTTTGACAACATAAATCTAATCATGTCACTCTCCAGCCTGATACTCCGCAATAGTTTCATTGCTTCTACCATAGAGTGTAGAAATATTAGCGTTTCTTAAACACTACTTTATAATTCCCCTCAAACTGATGTAACTTCACTTTGGGCCAATTCTAACTCTCTCCATCGCTAGCTAGAATTCAGTCACAATATTCAATTTAAATTATTTTAATGAACCAAACAACTCCCTTTCATTCAGATTAACATATAATATCTCCTTTGTTGGGAAATATCCTATCTTCTCTTCTTGACCAATCAAGTTCCTTTCATCCAGTCTTGGCTTAAATTATATTTCCTCAAGAAAACTATAAGAATTCCCTAGTTTTATTAAATTCACTCAGTTACTCTAAACTTTTTGTATGTAACATTTAGCAGAATAATAATCAATATTTTTATAAATATTTGTTTAGTACATAACCACCAATTAAGAGTCACAACATTGCATATATCTTGTGCTCCATACTATATCTAATACTTTGTTACATAGCAGGTTATCAAAAACTACTTAAGTTTAAAGATAAATTAATAATATTTAAGTAACATTTTTAGTGACAGTTGATAGCAATATCATTCTTCCCAGATCCTGTGTGTTCCATAGTATAAATATGAGAAACTTAGCCTAGAAAATTAAGATTAATAATTGACACACATTATGAGTTATATGGGATTCAGCAGACCAGATAGATACCTTAAAAACACATTTCTCCCTCTTAATCTCCGCTAGTTCTTTTGATATTATGACTTGAGCATATTAAAGTTCTCATTAGCTGATCATTGAGCAAGATTTTGATAAAGTATGAGATCATTTTAAAAATGAGAGAAAGAGAATAGAAATTTGAAATAGTATTACAAGTAATACATAATTATTCAAGAGTCTCAATGCTCTCAATAAAATGTTGAACACAGCAGCTAGTATCAATAGACTACTTTGAAACTATAACTGGAAGCAGAGTTTGCAATAACTATAAGTGGGTCAGACAGCTTTGCCCTCATAGCATAAGTTTTTAAGGCAATTTAAAGGTTCATGAATTAAAGATAGACCTTTCTAAAATATTACAAATCTATAGCTGTCGTCTGGCACATTATTTAACAAATTGCTAAGGTTTTTCATGAACTTTGCACATTCCAGGCATGATTGTTATAAACTACATTGGGATATGCTGTCCCAGATGGCTTTAATCAGCTGAAAAGGAATGCAATCGAAATCACGAATTAATAATATTCCTTTTCATAATCATTTTGTTCCATAAAGATATGACAATCAGGTAAAAATGCTGTTAAAGAAATCAAAAAGTAATGTCTCCATAGGGAACATAAATTAATTGGACTTGAAGTTCTCATGATTGCTTATACATGATTTCCCAATCCAACAGACTTGAACAGATGCTCCTGAAGCCATTTTCCATTTTGATCATAGAGCCAAATAAAGGGTTTTGCCATAGGACAAAATGTATCACTGACCTTATCTAAATTTATTCTAGTCTGTGGAAACACACACACACACATTCACAACAACAACAAAATTACCAATTTAGATGGACAGATAAATACTGTTTTATAATTATTTTATAATGTTATCCATTTTTGAAATCTTTCATTTTTATTGTCACTTTTTAAAACCATAAGAAAACTAAAAACAATCCCCTATAGCTAGCAATATCTATCAATATTCACAAATTACTAAACTTTCAAGATAATAAGAATGAAAAATTCAGATTCTAGTGCCTTAACCTTGACCTTAAGTTAAACTTTTGTATCCAAAAGCTTTTTCTCTAAGATCAGGAACAAAACAAAGATGCACACTCTTATTACTTTTATTTAACTTAGTTTTGCAAATCCTAGCCAGAGCAATTAGGCAAGAAAAAAATTGCAAATAATTCAAATTGGAAAGGAAGAAGTAAAAGCTGTCATTATTTGTGGACCACATGATTTTATATTAAAAAAACAAACAACCATAAAGATCACATCAGACAAAAAAAAGAATATGTGGATTAATAAACTAATTCAGTAATGTTGGGAAAAACAAAATTGATATATGAAAATCCATTGTATTTTTTAAAACTAACAACAAACTATCAGAAAGAGAGAGTAAGAAAACAATCCCATTTATAATTGCATCAATAAATAAATAAATACCAAAAAATAAATTTAACCAAGGAAGTAACAAACTTTTTTTTACAGAAAACTATAAGACACTCATGAAATAAATTGAAAAAGGTACAAATAAAGGAAAAGATATTCCAGGCTCATGTATTAAAAATAATAATAATAATCAGATTGTTAAATTGTCCGTATTACTAAAAAAATCTACAGATTCAATTCAATTCCAAGCAAAATTCCAACAGCGGAGGAAGCCAGGATGGCTCAGCAGGTTAAGCACTCACTTTGCAGCCATGGCAATTGAGGATCGAATCCTCGCCCCAGTCTGTGCAGCCCCCTATGCTGAACTGGGGTGTGCTTCCCATGTGCAAGGCCCCAAGTTCAGTTCTCACTCTCCCCCACCCCCCGGTTTGACCCCTGGCTTGAGGGGGCGTGCCTCCCATGTGGGAGGTCCCCAGCCCAGTTCCCACACTACACAGCCCCCGCCCACCTGTGTGGAATGAAACTGTGTTGAAAACTGATGACATACAACTATGGAGACTGCTCTGGGCCCTCCCCCTTCTCTCTGTCTCGCTCTGTCAAAAAATAATAAAATAGATCTATAAAAAAATTTTTAATAGCAATTTTTTTCACAGAATTAGAACAAATAATTCTAAAATCTGTACAGAACCACAAAAGACCCCAAATATCCAAAGTAATCTTTAAAATTAAGAACAAATCTGGAAACATCATGCTTCCTGACTTTTAAACTATGTTACAAAGAAAGCTATAGTAATCAAAACAGCATAGTACTGGCATAAAAGCAAACACATCACTTAATAGGATAGAATAGAGAGCCCAGAAATAAACCCCCATATATATGGTTGACTTATTTACAACAAATAAAAAGACAAAAAAAGTACAATGTGGAAGAGGCTTCTTTTCAATGAATGGTGATTGAAAAACTGGACAGCTTACACCATACACAAAAATAAACTCAAAATGAGTTAAAGACCTGAACATAAGGACTGAAACTATAAAACCCCTAAAAGATAAAAAGCAATAAGCTCCTTGACATCAGTACTGGAAATTATTTTTGGATTCAACTCCAAAAGCAGTTGCAACAAAAGCAAAAATAAGTGGAACTCCATCACAGTAAAATGATTTTGCGTAGCAAAAGGAAAAAAGAAAGAAAAGAAAAACCATCAACAAAATGAAAAGGCAACCTACTGAAAGGGAAAAAGTATTTCCAACTCATATATTCAATAAGGGGTTTATATCCAAAATATATAAAGAACTCATACACTTCAATAGCAAAATATTCAAATACATCTCAATAGCAAAAATACCAAAATACAGACAGTGACAAAAATATGCATACACATTTTGAGAATAAAAAGCCCCGTATTAAAATTTTAATACTCGGGGATGCCGGGATGGTTCAGTGGGTAGAGCATTTGCTTTGCAGCCCTGGGTTCCAAGGATCAAATCCCAGCACTGGCCCATGTAAACCCATGTGTTGAACTGGGGTATGCCCCCAACTTGGTTCTCACTGGGGTGAATTTCCCATGTCAGAAGCAGCCATTTTGGCTCCTACACCTGGTGTACTTCCCATGTGGGAGGTCTCCAGCTTGCAAGGGTGTGCCTCCCATGCAGGAAGCCCCTGGTCCAGTTCCTGCTATGTGCAGCCCCATACCCACCTATGGAATGATACTTTATCAAAATCTGGTGATGTTCAACTATGAACTCTGCTCTGGGTTTTCTCCCCCTCCCTGTATCTCTGTCTGTCTCTCTGTCTCTCTTCTTTCTGTCAAAAATAATAAAAATAGATATTTAAAGAAATTGTAATACTCAACACATATCAATAACAAAAGAAAAATATAAGTCATGTTTGATTTCTGCAATTACAAAGAGATGTTCAAAGTGGTTGCCATCAGCATGCAAACACTTCTGATTATGGCAACCTATTGCTTAAGCAACAATGACCAAAGTGTTCACTTCTATTGCTGCACATGCTGTTTCAATTTACCATGTGTCTCAAACTTATCATGAATGTATGTCATTGTTAGGCATCTTGGAGGTTTTGCTACATATTCACAACTCCATTGTAGCACTTATAAAATATTCTTCAATTTCAAATACTACTTCAAAATGGTCTTGCACTTCTTGAATGAAAATTGTGCTTCCATCATTTTCTTTGACTGTCCTGTTACATGGTAATACTAGCATTCATTTGATTTACCATATTTTGAGTGACATCATACTATACATTGCTACTATAATTCAATTCAACTTTGAAAAGTAATACATAGATTACATCTCTTAAAATGTGTATACATTTTTTGGCACCCCCGGTATATAAAGAACTCATAAAACTCAATAGCAAAAATAAAATAAAATAAAGTAAAGTAAAAAACAATCAGTTTTAAAAATGAGTGGAGGGTCTGAATAGACATTTTTCCAAAGAAGACATACAGATGGCAAACAGGCACATGAGAAAATGTTCAAATAGAAAATCACAATATTTATCACCTAACACCTGTTAGAATGGTAATTATTAAAAAGACAAGAAATACCAAGTGTTGGCAAGAATGTAGAGAAAAAGGAAACCTCGTGCACTGTTGTCGGTGGGAGTGTAAATTGGAGGTTCCTATAAATAGAAACCTAATCTAGCAATTCCACTTCTGGGTATTTATCCAAAGAAAATGAAAACACCAGCTTGGATAGATATATACACCATTTGGTCCACTGAAGCATTATTTACAATAACCATGATATGGAAATAATCTAAGTATTCACTGATGGGTTGGTATAGAAAATGTGATATACATATACAATGAAATACTACTCAGCCATAAAAAAGAATGAAAGCTTGCCATTTATAACCATATGAATGGGCCTTCAGGCTATTACACTAAGTGCAATAAGTCACAGAAAGACAAACATTGTGTAATTTAAATTCTATGTAAAATCTAAAAAACTGAACAAGTGAGCAAGCAAAGCAAAACTCATAGATACAGAGTAGAGATTGTCAGTTGGCATTGGAGAGAGGGATTAAAGAGGTGGGCAAACTGGGTGAAAGGGTAAAGAGGAACAAACCTCCAGTTATAAACTAAATAAGTCATGGGGATGTAATATATAGCATTGCAGGTTTAGTTAGTAATATTGTATTGCATGATTGAAAGTTGCTAAGAGAGTAAATCTTAAAAATTATCATCCAAGAACAAAATTGTAACTTTGGAGACGGATGGTAACTGGACTTATTATGTGATCATTTCATAGTGAATAAAAATACTGAATCCTTATGTTGTACATCTGAAACTAACACAATGCTATATGTCAATGATCTCTCAATTAAATTTTTTTAAAGATTTACTTCATTGTTTTTGAGAGAGAGAGGGAGAGAAAATGGGGAGGGCCCAGAGCAGTCTCCACAGTTGTACACCATTAGTTGGGACATGGTTTTATTTCACAAAGGTGGATGAGTGGCCACTCAGGGCAGGAACCCAACCAGGGACCTCATGCATGGGAGGCAGGAACCTTGCAACTGTGCTACCCCAGTGGTTACCAGTTGTACCACAGTTCAGCATATGGCTTTGCACTGGCTGGGGCCGGGAATCAAACCTTGGACCTCACAATGGCAAGGCAAGTGCTAAACCACTGAGCTATCCTGGCATCCCCATGAATTCAATAGATGTTAAAATGTTTTACTCCCTTAGCCCCTGAGTAAAATTTGAAAGGTAAAGAAAAAGAGTTATTAGAAATAGGAAAATGACCTGTTCTATATAGCTCATGAAATACTACCACCATTTCAGATAGACACTTTGATTTAATGTACAACGGCAGACAATTCAAGAATTATGACTGAGCCCTACATGGCGCACAGGATCACTACAAAACTTGAATTACTCATTTGTTTATCTCATAAAGCACAGGATGCAGTAGCATAAGGGAATTTCTAGCACACTCTATGGAGACATACTAATCTGTAACTGTTTAAAATGGTAGAAGTCAAAAAAATGGATTAAGCATTGCATATTGAGGGCATATGATTAACAGCAGTCAGGAAATCAAAATCTAGAGATAACACAAAAAAGACAAGTCTGAATATCTGGCCTTGCAGTTATGAATATTGTCAGTAGGCATTCAGTGGCAAACAATTGCTTTTTAGATACTAAATCACTCTGGTTTTTGACACCACCTTGTATAACCTGCATCTAGATAGTCTATTGTTGACATTTAATCCTATATTTCACTGAGCGTCTACTTAAATTGAATATCCACAAAATTTTACATTTGGTTTTTCAAAACATCATTACACTTGATCTAAGCCAAAAAGCTGAGAAGTGAATTTTTCACGTTTTTCTTCACATGAGAGACTTTAAGATGGGTCAAATGCCTCCATATAGACATTTCCACATTGTTGGATTAACACCAAATGATTAATGGTCCAATTTAATTGCAGCTACTGTGAAACTCTGGTCTAGATTCCCTCTAGTAATGCTACGTGTTTTTTTAAAATAAAGCCTCTACAACTCAACAACAAAAAGAACAATTATCTAGATTTTAAAAAATGGGCAAAGGACTTGAACAAATATTTCTCTGAAGAAGATATACAAATGGCCAACAAGCATATGGAAATATATTCAACCCCACTAGTGATCAGAGAAATGCAAGTGAAAACCATAATGAAATAGAACCTTACACCCATTAAATGACCATTGTAAATAGAAAAACAGCCATCAAACAAACAAAATTCAGAAAATAACAAATGTTGGTGAGGATACAGAGGAATAGGATAATTGTTTGCAGGCATGCAAAATGGTGCAGCTGCTACAGGGTTTCCCCAGGGAAAAAAAAAAAAAATAGAACTAGTAGATGACTCTGCAATCCCACTTGTGGATATACAAGGGCTGTCCAGAAAGTATTTAATCATGTAATACCAAAAAAAAAATGGTGTTTATGGCTGGATTTTTTCAAGAGAGTTCTCATATATCTAAAATAATTGAAAATTTGATCTTGAAGAGATGTTTGCATACCTATTTTCATCATAACATCATTCACAATAGTCAAAATGTGGAAATAACCTAAATGCCTATCAACAGCTAAAGGAATAATGTAAGTGTGGTATATACATACAACGGAATGTTATGGAGCCTTAAAAAAACAAAAAAAAATCTTGTCCTATGCTACATTAATGAACCTCGAGGACATGATGCTAAGTGAACTACGTCACAAAAAGACAAACTGCATGATTCCAATTATATGAGGTTTCTAAAGTAGCCAAACTCTTAGAAACAGAAAGTAAAATGGTATTTGCCAGGGGTGAAGGAAAAGGGAGTAAAGGGAATTATTTTTCAATGGGTACAGCATTTCAGATTGTCAAGATTTGAAAGGTCTAGAGATCTCTTGCACAACAATGTACATATAGCTAACACTTCTACACTATACACTGAAAAATGGTTAGGACAGTTAATTTTATTTTATGTGTTTTTCTACTGCAATGAAAAAGGCTCTTAAAACATAGGCAAAGAGCATAAGGAAAATACATAAGTCTTAGAAGCAGCTGAAGTCATCCCAGACCTACACAGAAATGAAGGGCAAGTTCTCCACCCACTCCCCCATGACAACATGCAACCCTGAACACATCATCCATGAGGTGGAGTGTGCTGGTGTTCACTAAACTAAAAAAATAAAATAAAAATACTATGTCTCGTTTAGATTTCTTATACTGTTTCTTATTCTTTTGCCTTTGTTTTTTTGTTTGTTTTATGCCTGCTGACTTGCTCACAGCTTAAATTTCTTTCTTAATCTCATAATTCTCTAGCCTATAGAATCTATGTCCCTTCCTTCCCCCAGATTAACTGTTCTCTAGCCCTGACGTGCCAGTATTTTTCTGTCTTTGTTTAATTATTATTCTTGCTCACAACCACCATTTCTTGGATCCCATCTTTGTTCTCTCTCTCCTGCCTCTTTCTTGCTCTTTTTTTTTTCTCTCTTTTTAAAATTTTAGTTTTTATTTTGATTGCTCATACTGTTAAGTAGCATTGATTTTTACATCTCATTGTTTCCCTTAACTATTCTCCTTTTTGAGACACATCTTTCAATTCTTCCACAGAGGTCTATGTCTGGAAAGCATTATATGTTGTTATAGGTCTGGCTTTCTCATAGTTTTATTTTCTCCTCACACATGGATGGAATAGTGTGGGTTTGGCATGAAATTCTAGGTGGCAAGTTATTTTCCCTTTGCTCTCTGAGGGTCTTGTTTCATTTTCTGTGTGCAGACAGAATGCTTCATCAGAAAACCTGTTTCAAAATCTGCTTCATTCCTAGCGTGCTTCTTCAATTAACTTCTTTTCCTAGTAGATTCTTCATTCATTTTGTTTCCCCTTTTTGCTTTGGTGATGGTGGCTTTCTTTAATGTTTGATGACTTATAATTATTACACTTGCATTTGTTTATAGTTGAGATTTTTCTATTAGATTATTTGATGTATCGTATATAGCACATATCTGAGAGTGGGAGTAAAGGAAGGCAAAAGGTAATCTCTGTGGCTTGCATTCATACCTGTTTTCAAAGGGAGGCAATTGAGGCTAAATAGGTAGACAGAGAAGTCCTGGGGCCAGTCCTTGAATACGACACTCCCTGTTCCTTTTGGGTATATCCAACATCTCTTTTCCTTATAAACTGCTTAGTATCAGGTTTCCTCTGATAATGTTTACCCCCATTGCTGCTGCTTGACCAGGTTGAAGTTAGAAAATGCAGTAAAAAACTTTATTTCTAGTCTTAAATGATAGCTACCCATGCTTGCACTTGTCCTTAGACCAGTGGTTCCCAACCTTTTTCTACTGGTGTACCCCTTTTAAGCCCATTTCTATAAATTGTATCCCTTGTTTTTAAAAGTTTTGTTCTTTTTTTAATGCTTACACTTTTGTTCAGTGTCTATTTTTTATGTAAAATAGTGGAAATTAGGTAATAAGTTAGAAAAAAAAGTTACTACACCAAGCGTAAAAAACAAAGATTTAACTTTACACTATTCGTAACACGGTTAAGTATTGTTACTGGTTATATTTCATGTCCCCGCATGTATCTCCAGGGGTACACACACTACTACTTAGGAACAGATAGATGCCTTAGACCATTCTCATGTTCTTTCTGCTTCTTATATCCACTCCTTGGAGACATAGTATCCCCTAGCCTTTGCAACAGTTAATTCCAATGTAAAAATAATATGATTCTTTAAAACATGATATTTCCCCCACATGCAGGAAGCTCTACTCACTGTAACACTCCCAGAGGGCAGGAAATTGACTGTGGTATTTGGAATAATGTCAGCATACAAAATCCAGTACTTTCCTTTCTTCCTTATTCAAAAGAGAGCATGCCTGCAGAAATCACAGAGTCTCTTCTGCTACCCATATGATGGATGCTGCAGGGGCAGCCCCCACAAATTTGGGAAGGCTTGTCCCAGTCTAGTGTTGCCATGACTTTCTGGCGACTGTTTCATTCTCACATTCCAAGACTCATTTTCCCCCAGAATAAGCCTCATTCTCCAATATTAGCTTAACAAGTAAAATATTTAAGTCCCGGTGCTTTCACTCATTGTCTTGTTTTCTCAATTTATTCAGAACTCAAGGGAAAAGTAATACTACTATTTATCAGACCAGCTCAAAATCCAACTTGAGCAGTTGAGAACACGGCTTCCATTACCTACCTAACCTTTTATATTATCAATTTCTGGTCTACCAAGGAGTCACTGTATTGCAAGAGAATGAAATTACCCATTAGTTAAATTATCTTTTCTATCAATTCTAAAGATTATATGTGGGAGTTGTACACTATGGTATGTGTTCAGCCTAACATCAAGAAACTAGCTCCTTCTTTTCAAACAAACAAACAAACAAACAAATAAACCTATAGTCTAGTCCAGAGGTTCTTAACTAGGGGTAATGGTGCTACTCTAAGTAGAATTTTAAAACGAGAAGCCTTGTGGTTGTTGCGGTGACTACGTGGAATTTAGTATCTAGGGATAGAGAATCTTGTATTGCCCAGGGCGGTATGCTCAGCAAGAAGTCACCCTGTTCAAAATACCACTAGTGCCATGTTGAGAAAAACAACTCAGCCTAACACTTCGATTACTTAGATAATCTCCTCTGAGTTCTTTTAAAAACATTTACACTCCCTGCACATGAGTATTAAAATATATCACATCTGTAACTTGGAAATTTTAAGTGAAGTATGAATTTTCCTTAAAGTATACAATATGGAGACTATATCTTAGATTTCTCTCCATTTATTAAAGTTCTGGATGTAAGAGTACAGTTCAAGATAAAATGTCTATAACAAAGGAAGTAATTTCAACTTGCATTGACTATAAACCACAATATCTTCTACGTGATGCATATCTCCAATGTAGCAGATACTGAACCAGTAAGTCATCCTATCAAAATAATCCTATGATATAGTTAGTTGCTAAACCTTCCTTCTAGGGAAAACTAGGGTTTCAGAAGATTGACAGCCTGCCAAATACCAACTAGTTAGTAACTAGAGAAACTGGGATAAAATCTCACATCTATCTGATATTTTTTTTAAAACCCATTTTGTTCCCTCATGTCAGTGCTGACTTTCTATATTGCTAAATAAGGGAGTGACAAGAGAGATAAAGAGCTATGGGTATGGGCAGAGTCACATCATGATAATCCCTTGGCTCAAAGCACTTGCATTTATTACTCTCATTCAGAGACTGACTAACAACTGCTGACTTTTAAAATTCCCCAAAACTTCAAACCACAACCAAAGAGCCTTTTATTACTGTTGTTGTTGTTGTTAACTCAATTTAGAAATTAGAACAACCACTCTAACCCCAGTTCTCAATCCATCCGTGTGGTATTCTCTCTGATTCATCCATTACCACGTTCAAAAGGATGACAAAAAAAGACTTCCTTCCTTTTTCCATCTCACAGCACCAAGTGGAGCATCAAGGAGCTGGTGCTCATTTGCATCTAACACAAACACACCTGCTCCAGTGATTCCCGGATAAACTGGATGCTCGCCATCTGACACGAACAGTTGTGTTTATTTGCTTGAGCATAAGGACTGCATTTCTCATGGCACAGGACTCCGACTAATGACACAGGTCTTGGAATAAAAGTACCAGAGATCAGTCTTTAATTTGCCTTCAAAGCTATTTATTCAGAAAAATAAAAAGTTTTGTCTTTTATCAATTTTTTAAGACAAAGTTTGGACTGGTACTTCCTTACAGCACACAGAAATAGATTAGAAGCTTCTTGAGAGTGGAGACTGGATCTAGTACATGTGGTTCCTTGTGACTATATACAAGTGTTCAGTTAGTCAAAGAGTCGTCGAAATGATAAATGTCTGACGCCAACAGACCTTAATAAAATCTCTAAAAAACAATTTACATCCACAGATATGGGTTTTACTACACTTTCTGTCCTTTTCCCCTTCCATCTCCCTCTATCCACAAATTATTTCATGATTGCAGTATACCTAGAGGCTTTGTAATTAAAGAATGAGGTTTTGGTGTGTCAAATCCAAAACCTTCTCTACAGTATTTAGTACCACGTTCCAAGCAGAATTTTGGTTTAAATGAAGCAACATCAACTTTAATAACTAAAAATATATGAGGGGAAGCCGGGATGGCTCAGTGGGTTAAGCGCTCGCTTTGCAGCTCTGGGGACCAAGGATCGAATCCCGGCCCCAGCCCGAGCAGACCCATATGCTGAACTGGGGAGTGTCCCCAGTTCGGTTCTCACCAGAGTAAGACCCTAGCCCAGTTCCTGCCCTGTGCAACCCCACGCCCACCTGTGGAATGAAACTATGTGGAAAAACCAATGATGCGCAACTACAGAGACTGTTCTGGGCCCTCCCCCTTCTCTCTGTCTCTGTCTCTCGCTCTCTCTTTCTCTCTGTCAAAAACAATAAAAATAAATCTTTAAAAAAAAAGAAAAATATGAGATTTTTTGTTTTTCTTGCATTTAAATTGTAGCATGTTATAATTCATAAGGTGACCAACTTTTTTCCAATGAAAAGGAGGACAGCTGATTCTGGGTGGTGAGCACATAATGTGAAGCATAGGTGATGTGATGTGGACTTGTACATCCGGAAACTATCTCATTGTTACCAATCAATGTCACCCCAATAAATTTAACAATAAAAAGAAAAAGAAAAAGAAATTGATTGCAGAACCAAAAAAAGAATGAAAAGGAGGACATCTACCCTGTTTCCCCCAAAATAAGACAGTGTCTTACCCTGTTTCCCCGAAAATAAGACAGTGTCTTATAAATTTTTGCTCCCAAAGATGCACTAGGTCTTATTTTAGGGGGGATGCCTTATATGTATTTCAGCAAGAGGCAAAACTGTAAGTAGGTCTTAGTTTTGGGGAATGTCTTACTTTCGGGGAAACACAGTAGTATTACATATCGAAAAGGAGGACATCTAGGAGGACACTTTTTGAGGTAGGACAGAACTTCCAAAAAGAGGACTGTCCTCCCTAAAGGACACCTTTATAATTCATAAGCACCGTGCACATTAAGAACATGTTCTCAGTTTTATGTATTTAGAAGTATACGTGGCATTAAAACTTGGGGAAGTCGGGATGGCTCGGTGGGTTGGGCGCTCACTTTGCAGCGCCGGGGACCAGGGATCAAATCCCGGCCCCGGCCCATGCGGAACCATGTGCTGAACTGGGAGCTCCCCCAGTTCAGTTCTCTCTCTGTCTCTCTCTGTATCTCTCTCTCTGTCAAAAAAAAAAAAATATATATATATATATATTAAAAAAAAACTAGACTAATTTAAATCAGCACCAGGAATGGTAGTGGTTTGTCTCAAGCATACCATCATCAGTTTCTTTTTTCCCCTTTATACTGGCCCTCCCCCCACTGACAGTGAATCAACCCCCCACCTACTCCCCAACATTGAAGGCACTGGCCTATAACTGCTTTGATCAATAGAATATGGCAGACGTATGACATAGGCTAGGTCCTCAGGAGCTTTGTAGCTTTCCCCTGGGTCTCCTGAATCACTTGCTCTGGGAGGAGAAGCTACCTACCATGTAAAATGTCTAACGATTTTGAGAGTGCTATAATATGAGGAAGCCTAACTACCCATTTAGAGGGACTATATGGAAAAATAAATACTTGACCAGCCCCAACCTGTTCCAAAAGAATCTTGGCAGGGCTTTAAACAAGTAATTAAAGAATCATTTAGCAGGCTTAGCAGCTACCTTAACTGAAACTCTTTGAGGAAACCCAAGTGAAGAACACATAATTCAGACAGCCAATATTCAGAAGTATAAGAACTACTAATAATATAATGTTATTTTAAGTCACTAAGTTTTGGGTTTGTTACATAGCATTAAATAACCAGAAGACAATGCATAAAAATTTTTTTTTTTCTCTTTAAAAAAAGGTTAAAATATGGGGCCAACCTTAATGGGCTCCCAATAGGCAAATTTAAGACAATTTATGCAATAGAATAATGATAGTAATGTACTATAATTTATTGAATAAAATAACTATCCATGGGTCCATACTTATAGAAATAATTGAATAAATAAATTAAAGGGGGAGAAGAGGTCATTCTTCCTCTCAGTAGTATTCAAATGAATGAATATATTATATTAAGAATGATGGAACTAGAAAATCGCCACTTGACAAATATTACATTTATAAATTTTGCTGATAAGAATCACTGATGGTTGCTAAAATTAATGGGAAAAAGAATAATGAGAAACAGGATATTTTGTCTCAAAGTAACTTCCCATAAAAATACTTATTAATTTACAAGAGAAAAATAGCTGTTTCACAGTAGAGAAACCTGTCAGATACCACATTAATAAAATGATCAAAATTAAGCTGCAATAAAACATGTTGATATCATATAATTCCTGACTTAATATCATTTTTGCCCAAATGATATAAACCTCAGTCTAAAACAGAAAAGAAAAAAAAAGTCAGACAAACCCAATGTGAGGAACAGGCTATAAAATAAACAATGAGTGACCATGATTGTCAGGGTCATAAGAGAGAAAGACTGAAGAACCATCCCCAATTGAAGGAAATGAAAGAGACATGACAATTAAATGCAATATACAATTCTGGATTGACCCTTAGATCAGAAAGATAAAACATAACAAAAATCAGAATTCATAGAACAATGAATTATAACAAAGTTTAACATTTAATTTTGTTAAGGTTTAACAAAGGCTGCATATTATTAATAGCATTATATTAATAATACTTTCCTGGTTTATATAATAGAGTATTTTTTTAAGATTTATTTTTATTGTTTTTGACAGAGAGTGAGAGATGCAAAGACAGAGAGAAGGGGGAGAGCCCAGAACAGTCTCCATAGTTGCACATCATTGGTTTTTCCACATAGTTTCATTCCACAGGTGGGTGTGAGCTGCACAGGGCAAGATCTGGGCCAGAGTCTCACCCTGGGGAGAACTGAACTGGGGGCACTCCCCAGTTCAGCACATGGGTCTACAGGACACGGGCTGGAGCCAGAATTCGATGCTCAGTCCCTGGGGCTGCAAAATGAGTGCTTAACCCACTGAGCCATCCTGGCTTCCCCTTTATAATAGAGTATTAATTTTATGCAAGTCTGAACAACAGGGAAAGCTTGTAAACAGCAATCAGTGCATTGTCTTACAACTTGTTCATAGCTGAAAAATTATCTTAACTAGAAAGTAAATATGAAGTTGATACATAAAAATATTGGGATGAAGTGGGGGCGAGGTGCAATTTGCAAAAATGTTTTATTTTTTTCTCGAGGAACAGACATTGAAATGGTTATTTTTAAAGGTGTTAAAATACTAATGGGGAAATTTTATGTATATGATGCTTCAGTAAATAGTTCCAAAAATAGTTAATCAGTAGCTCAAGGCTGACACACACAACTGCGCGGGCATCTCTCCAGGAATGTAGCTCAGAACTTTTTCGAAACACCTATCCTATGGTCTGTTGCACTGCAGCACACTACAATGTTTCCAGCACAGAGAACAAGACCATGAAGACACTAACTGAGGTTATACTTGGTAATACTGACAGTTTTATACATATCTTGATTTGGGTTTGATACACAACCCATTCTGGAGTTGGAGATAAAAGGTAAGGAGTTCCTTAATCCCATCTCTGTGAAGTATTTTCTGATGCACAGTGTAGAACCTTGGCTATCATATGGATACAGCAAAATCCTGCACACTTGCCATAGCAGATTAAACCAATCGTTGAAAGGATGAAAACTAAATTAATTTGGGTTGAAGTGGAATCAGATAAATGCCATCATCCAGTCCCAGCATAGTTTCCAAGATAATAAAAGTATAAATTAGGGAAGAGATAGCGTATATACTAGTTTTTCTTGCTTTAGATCTTTCTATTACAGCCTTGGCAGGCAGTTAATTTTCTTAACAGCAACTATAAATATTAAACTACAAATACCCCTAAAATATTTAAAGTGACTTTGAATATTTTGATGATCTAATATTCATAATTAACTGCTCCCCTGACACTTCAGTATTGATCACTGAAAACTTTCTTCTACTGTCTCCAGAAAGCAACACTTCACTCTACCCACCTCCCACCACAGTTAAAGCAGAGGTTTAAATATCCTCTTCTTTGTAAAAGATAAAACAAGTAGGCAAATATCAGTAAGAGGGGAAGCCGGGACGGCTCAGTGGGTTAGGTGCTCACTTTGCAGCCCCGGGGACCAGGGATCAAATCCCGGCCCCGGCCATGCTGACCCATATGCTGAACTGGGGAGTGCCCCAGTTTGGTTCTCACCAGGGTGAAGACCCCAGCCCAGTTCCTGCCCTGTGCAGCCCCGAGCCCACCTGTGGAATAAAACTATGTGGAAAAACCGATGATGTGCAGCTGTGGAGGCTGTTCTGGGCCCTCCTCCTTCTCTCTGTCTCTCTGTCTCTGTATCTCTCTCTCTCTGTCAAAAACAATAAATAAATCTTTAAGAAAAAAAATCAGTAAGACACTGAGGATCAATACACTATCTAATATCACCCTGTCCTAATTGAAATTAAAAAAGTTTTTAATTATAGCTGACATACAATATTATTAGTTTCAGGTCTACCATATAGTAATTATATTATTTATACAACTTACGAAGTGATCACTCTGATTAATCTAGTACCCACCACTCTACATAGTTAATATAATATCATTTACTATATTCCTTAAAAAGCTATAGTTTACACTCTCCAAGATCATTTTGTAACTACCAACTTGTACTTTTTTACCTATCCACCCCTCCCGTCTGACAACTTTCAAAATGTTCTGTTATCCATTATTTGTTTATATTTTTTGTTTGTTTACTTATTTTGTTAATTAGATTCCACATATAAGTTAAATCACATGACATTTGTCTCTGTGTCTATTTTCTCCATTCAGTACAATACCCTCTATGTTCATCCATGCCATTGCAGATGGCAGATTTTATTTTATTTTACTTTTTTATGGCTGAGTAATATTCCATTGTAGCTACATATGAACTACCTCTTCTTTATCTATTTAGCCACTGAAGAACACCCAGGTTGCCTCCATATCTTGGCTATTGAAGATAATGCTGCAAAGGACTATAGATATACATGTAACTTCAAAGTAGTATTTTGGGTTTCTTCAGATAAATACCCAGAAGTGGGGTTATTGGGCCTTCTTTGTCTCCTCTTATAGCTTTTGTTTTAAGGTCTATTTTGTCTGTTGTAAGTATTGCTACCCCAGAGTTTTCTTTTCCATTTTCATGAAATATAGTTTTCCATCCTTTTATTTTCAGTCTGTGTGTGTCCTTTCATCTGAATTGAATCTTTTGTAGGCAGCATAATGTAAGTGTTTTGTCTATTCAGTCACCCTATGTATTTGGAGCATTTAATCCACTTACAGTGAAGGGAATTGTTGACAGATATGTAGTTTTTGTCATTTTACTATTCATATTTTTATCTTTTTCTTTTTTTCTTAAAAAATATGTCTCTTTACTATTTCTTATAATACTGATTTGTAGTGATGAACACCTTTAGTTTTTTCTTGTCTAGGAACCTCTATCTCTCATTTAATTCTAATTGATAGCTTTACTGGGTAATCTTGGTTGTAGGTCCTTGTTTTTCAACACTTTGAATATTTCCTGCTAATGCCTTCGGGCCTGCAAAGTTTCTTTTGAGAAACCATCTGACAGTCTTATGGGAGCTCCCTTGTAGGTAACTAATGACTTTTTCCTTGATAAATTTAACATACTTTTTTTGCATTTAACCTTTGGAATTTTAATTGTGATGTGTTTTGGTGTGGGCCTCTTTGGGTTCATCTTGTTTGGTACTCTCAATGCTTCATAGGCTTGTGTGTCTATTTCCCTCACCAGGTTAGGGAAAGATTTTTTCATTGTTTCTTCAAATAGGTTTTCAATTCCTTGCTCTTTCTCTTCTCCTTCTGGTACCCCAATCATGCTAATGGTGGTATACTTGATGTTATCCCAGAGGTCCCTTAAACTATCATTTTTCAAATGCTTATGTTTGCTTTTTGTTTTTGTTGTTCTGATTGCACATTTTTTGCTACCTTATTTTCTAAATCACTGATTCAGTCCTCTGCTTCACCTAATATACTGTTTATTCCCTCTTTTATTCTTTATTTCACTTATTATACTCTTGATTTCAGACTGGTTCTTTTTTACGTTTTCTATCTCCATTTTTATGGTTCCAATTATTTTGTTAATGTTCTCACTAAGATCACTGAGCATTCTTATAACAAATATTTTGAACTCCGCATCTGGTAGATTGTCTCCATTTTGTTTAGTTCCTTTAGTGGAGCTTTGTTTCTATTTTTTTATTTGGGACATGTTTCTTTGTCTCCCATTTTAGCTGCCTCACTGGGTTTGTTTCTGTGTATTAGATTGAATTGCTTTATGCTTTTGTCTTCTTAGAGAGGCCTTATGCAGTAGGTGTCCTGTGGTGACCAGTGGTACAGTCTCTCTTCTCACCTGAGCTGGGTGTTTCAGGTGTGTCTCTTGTGTGGGGTGTGTGTCTTCCTATTGTAGTTGAGCTTTGACTGCTGTTTGCATGTCACTCAGAAAAACTTATCCTCATGTTGATTGGTTGTAAGGACTGACTATGACTACAGCAAAAGAGCTAATGTGCAAGGGCTAATCATATAGAGCAGGATTCACTTTAGCAGGCCTCTGTTGCCTACCTTGTCTGCCCTTTTAATGTGTTGTCTGTGGAGGAGGCTGGGTGGAACCCCTGTGTGGTCTGCAGCAGGCCAATTGGTGTGCTGGCCCCATGGCCTCCTGGGAGAGGCACCATTGCAGGCCAAGTTTAGTTATAGTCTGTGCCCTGCCAAGGGCCACCTAGCATGATCCACAAAGTGATAATCCATAGATGGCTTCCACCTGCTCTGGGCCTGGAGGTACCTAGAGAAGACTAAGGTGCGAACCCCAGCCATCTGCCACTCTTGCTGGGCATGGGGCTGTTTAGTAAGAGGTGTGGGGAATACTAAAGATAGATACTGCTTGTTTGTGGTTTGTGAACCTTTGAGAGGTTTTAAGTACATAGCATGAGCCCAGACAGGTTGTTTGTATAGAAAATCCACTGAATACCACTTTGGTGGATCTTCAAGTTGAGTGGGACAGGATCTCAGGGAGTCACCAGGGTGGGACAAACAATGTTATGCAGGTTTATGGAGACTTCAGATATGTTGGCTCCATGCGTCTGCATGCTGGGTTAGGGGAGGGCTGAACAAAGGAACAGCGGCTTTTGCCAGCACTTGTGTCTAGAAGAAAGCTTCCTCTTTAGACCTTGCCTTGAAGCCAGAAAACTCTGTTCCTCCCTATATGTTCTCAGTGCCTTTTAAGCCACTACCCCAGTGCTAGAACACAGGGAGAAAGAATTTGTCAACAAGTCTCTTTAAAAGGAACACCTAGGAAACCAGCAGCCCTTTGACTCACTCAGCTATAATCACTTCTGGTTTTCACAGCCAGAAGCTGTGAGACTTCTCTTTCCTACATTACAGCCCTTGGCTGAGGAGGCTTATGTAGGGCTAGGAATCCCTTACTCCTTATGGGGGTCCTCTAGAGCCAAGATATCCCTACTGATTATTAATGGCCACATGTGGGTATTGAAGCCAGCCCATTCCACATCTCTACATCTCCTACCAGTCTTAACATGCCTTCTTCTGTATGTCTTCAGTTAAGGAATTCTGTTCAGCTACATGTCTGGTGATTCTTAGTGATGGTTGTTCTGTAGTTTAGTTGTAATTTTGATGTGGTTATGAGAGGAGGTAAACACAGTATTTACCTCCACTGCCATCTTGACTAGCAACACTTAACTTTTAATGAACAACAAACTTTTATATTTTTTACTTCTTTAATTAGTAAGCATCTGTATTCTTCCCAAATTAAGGCTATTAAATAATGCCCATTAATGATTTACTGTGGAATATCTCACCACCAGAATGAAGCCAGAAGAAAATTGAAACAATATATAGATAAATAAAGCTATAGAAATAAACAAACTACTAAAAACTAAAGAAGAAACAAACAAACAAGCAAAAAAAACCTCAAAACATTTTGCTGTTGGAAAGCCATTATTCTTCACTTAAAACCCAAGAAAGTTTACTTCTATATGTGCTACAGTTGAATCCTAATCACCATTCTCTGTAAAGGTAAAAATCACTTAAAATCAATAATGTGGCCTTTCTTAGGTGTTTGCCATCTTCAAAACCAGCATTTGATCCATTTACTCAAAGTGCACTGAAGGGCAATAACTACAACTCAAAATCACCTTACTATTCCCTCGGTCCTTAATCTGGTTCCAATCTGTCTAACTAATGTAACGCAGACCAAGCATTATTTCTCTCCCCAAACCAAAATTGTCACCAACTGTTGCTGATTTATATAGAGGCGGTGAGCATGGGCTATTAACTTTGGCAGAAAAATTTAATGTGGACAAGAAAAACCTCCTAAGGGGAGAAAATAAAAGAAAGGTTAGAATTTTTTAAAAAGCAAGAATTGATACATCAGTTACTAATCTGATTTTTCTTAGAAACAGCAAAAGGATGAAGATCAGACACTATTTACAGAGCCCATGGATAACATTCCTTCCTTGGCCATTTATTACTAATGCTCAATGTTTTAGTTAGTTACCTCATTAGTGATGACTCAAAAATTCCCAACAGTGGGCAATTCTTCAGTTGGATAGTATCAAAAGGAAGTTTTTATCTTATGAATGGTTATATTCTAAAACTTTGTATGATGAGATTAACTCTATTCCAATTTCCAAATAATCACTATATTTCCCCACAGAAATAAAATGTTCCTAAGGGTTGTTATAGAAATCTATTTAACTCAATTCCAATAACACCTGACCGTCTTCTACAACAGAGGCTATATGGGGAAAATGCACTCAGAAATAACCTTAGGATGCCAAGAGAATATGTTCCTACCAGATGTCATATTTGGTCATTCACTGGTGCTGATCTCTTGGGACTGAGGTTACAGAGAAGGAAGGGTTGGGGGAATGGTAAGGAATAAAAGCATTTGTGGAAGCCATGCTGAGGAGATAATATGGGGCTGAAGGGTCAAAGAGATTTTGGCACAAAACATCTGGGGTTGACAGAAGGGATCAAGGTTCTTGAGAGTAGAATCATATTGTGGAGGAAAAGATAGTTTTATTCATACCCCATCATTATTTCCCTCCTCTCTCCCTATATACCTTCTAACTCCGATAGAAATGATGATGGGCTAGGTCAAGAATAATCTGAGGAGAAAAGGAAAAATGAGTGATGGTACAACGAAATGTCCCAAATATTCTTCTCACTCTCTCTTTCTTCTCTCTCTCTCTCTTTTTTTTTGCCACTAGTGTTGAGGTAGCAAAGGAAGGTACAGAACAAGCCTCAGGAAAGTATAGCCTGTGGGTCAAATTTGACCTGCTGCCTATTTGTAAATAAATTTTTATTGGGTGTACATACACCCACATGTTTAGGTATTATCTATGGTTGCTTTTGTGTTACATGCCTTGTTGAATAGTGATGACAAAAACCCTATGGTCCATAGAACCACAAGTACCTACTATCTGGAACTTTACAGAAAAATTTTACTGACTTCCACTTATATCTATAATAGAGAATGGTTTTAGGTATGAATTAAGCAAATCCTATCAAGGGAGAGAGCTTTACCATCTAACCCTCTTCTTGGTTCCTCACCCCATTATTACTATGCAAGTCCAGCTACAGATTTTTGAGGCCTTGGGATGGTTCAACAGAAGGAGGTCAGGAATAAATTAGAATACCAGGGAGACTAAAGGATGAAAGGATAATAAGCAGTGGTACACAGTGCAGACACAGGAGAGAAACTGAAGAGAAAGTACCCAAGGAATCAGAAAAATGAATGGATTATCTTTAGTTATCCAAGGAAAACTATTTTTCTCACAAAAGGTCAAATAAAGACTCCTTTGTACACTCTTTGCCCTAGTTATCTATACTAAAAAATTTTGTATTTTTCTACTTTACGACTCCCTTTTTAATCCATATGGGAATCGTATTTTGTCACCTAGGCAAAGCCATTTTTATGTACAAGGGCTACATATCTTGTATGTCTTCTATGGTATATGGCACAACCTAGGCACATGCTGAATAACACACTCAAGTGTGACTGATTGATGGATTAGGAACAGGAGCTATTTATTCATGTAGAAATACTCAAAGATACAAAAATACAGGATTTAATTTAGTCAGGTGAGCATCCCTGACAATTCTGACAATGTACAGTGAAAGAACCATTTGTTACAAATCTTCTCTACATTTTTATGAATTTCAAAAAGTTACAACTAAAAAAAAATAATTCATTTTTCTTTCTTAGCCATTTAAGAAAATTACATTGGGAGACGGGCTAAAATGTTATTATTTTTGTCTTTTAATATTGGCTCTCCATTCCATGCTTGTTATGCCATCATGTATGATATTTCAAGTGCTTACATGCTGAAGAAATGACACCATGGAGACATTCCAATGAGGAAAGAGAGGCAGCTAAAAGAGAGCTACAGAGTAAACAGAATTCAAGATTTTATTACATAGACAACTAAAGAAAAGTGGACAAAATCTAAAATTTTATAGTGGAGACAACTAAAGAAAAGAGATCCAGAAATAATGTTTAATTCTTGATCCCTAATGGCTCTCAAGAATTTCTGGACAGTATTCACCAGTAACAGATTGTATTTTTACCATCATGTTAACCATACATTTAGCTAGCTTACCATAAAGTGCTCTGAAGGGAAATCAGAATGTTGATTAATATAATATTAACACAGAATTAAGTATAATAATAATGGCATATATTACCAGCAATAATTTTTTTGAGACATTAGTTAATATTTATAATCACGATGTGTCACACTATTAACTGTGTTGGAAGTTGAGTCTGTTAAATCATCACACAACTAGACCAATATTATACAAGTAAATACCAAGAAAGCCAAGGCTGGAATTCCAGTCTGCCTGATACCAAAACCAGAGCTTATATCTACTATCTCCTACTTTACTTCCATGGATATTTATTTATTTTTATAGCACCTACTAGAGTCCCAAAACATTACATTAGGTACTAGAGAATCATGAGTAGACCTAAGTGACATGGTTTTATAATTTGGTTATCCTAGAGGTTATAATCTGGCTTGATCACATCATTCATTAAAGAGGAGTTGTTAATCAACTAATCACACATACTCATAAATTAATGTTGTGATAAGTGTTGTGAAGACATGAGGTCTCATAGAAAGATCAGAGCAGGCTGGTTGACAGAGTTTTTTTGTTTTTTGTTTTTCTATTAGGGTGACTATTTCAGAAAGATGAGAAAGATTTGTAAAGTTGGGAAGTTGAAGACAGCAGTGTCTGCTGCAGGCATGTCTCAAACATGGAGCCTGAGGGAGAAAAGGGCTTTCCAGGCCCGGAAAAAAGAACAGACATTTAGGAATTTGTCAACCAGGTTAAGGATTGTGCCTTTGTCTAAGAGAAAAGGAAAATCACTAGACGGCTTTAAGTGAGCAAAACATATCATTTAAAATGTCATCTGGTTGAAAAAGACATCAGGATTAAAAAAATAATAAGACATAAAGATGGTCATTACATCTTGATAAAAGGGACAATACAACAAGAAAACATCACACTCAT